>PVPY01001281.1:0-21043 GCA_002982035.1 Fusarium algeriense | reverse complement strand
TATTGACGAAGAGGTCGCTCAGGGAGCAGAAAACGTTCTGCCCTTGAGCGACAATACCGTATTTATCTGAGTGTACACGTGACCTGTCACGTGGAACCCTGACAGCCTCATTCTTGGCGGTCTTGTTGGTCTAACCGGTCTACCAGACCGGTTATTATGTAAGCAGCTGGTCTGGTCTGGTCTGGGGGTCCAGACCAGACCAGACCAGACCATTCCGATCACTGCCCTGGATGATAGCCTCCCTCTCCTCCAAACTCAGCTGCTCCACAACACCACGCGACAGCCCAACAGCCGGTCCAACCGCACTGTCAGTCGTGACTTCAGTAAACTTCTCTCCATATTTCTTGATAATATGGACATCAGAAATCGTCTCCAGACGCTCTTGCATCGCCTTGATATCAGGTACAACAAGTCCAATATGAGCAAAGGTGTTGGGGTGCTGGGAACTAGACTCGATGTTCTTGTTAGGAGTATCGACGTATATAATCTCAAGAAGACCTTGAGCATTGTTCTTTTCACGGTTCAACTCGAGAGTAGTTTGGTATCCTGTTCCATTCTTGCCGCCATTGGCGTGGGCGAGGTAGGTAATGGAATACGTCTTGGAGACCTGTAGAGTGAACATCTTACGCAAGCCAAGGACTCTGGAGTAGAAGTCTATACTAGCAGTAAGATTTCTGGTGGAAATGGCGAGGTGATTGATGAAATAGCCAGTGGTAGCCCAATCCGCTGGCTCATCAGTACCGAGTGTAGGGTAAGGGTATTCTTGTGCTTCTCGGGGATGTATGTTGAGGGCTGAGTGAGATGTGACACTCGAAATGGGCTGGACTCCAAGGAGTAAAGTCGATAGGAGGCGAACCATGATTTATTGATGTCAAGCAGGATGCAGTGATGTAAAGTTCTTAATGTTGTTGATTGAGATGTTGAGAGAAATGCACAAAAGATGCAGATTCATCGACTTTTATCATTAAACTGACCCATTTTGCATTTCCTATCATCTATTCAATTCATCGCACTCGCACTCGCCTTATTTTCGGACGATTTTCGCCCCTGAGATTCATCCTGTTAAGTAACTGACGAGGCGATGTTGGTGTTTTGACCCAATCGCCCAAACCCGCGTTAGGTCTAAGCGAAACGCGACTTGGGCGCGATTGGGCAGGGCGCGGTGTGATAGTGTAAGCTTACAAGAAACTTGATCAAAGTCTGGCTTACAAATTCAGGTTTGTCAAATTGTATTTACTTTGAACTGCCTCAGGAACCGAGACTCACTCGATCCTTCAGACCCAAGATCCCAGTTGAGCTTCGACATGGAGAGAACCTGGTGATGTCGTCTTTCACATGAAGGGAGACTGGGCTATTTTCGTGATAGTGGATCAATAGCCAAAACTGCCCTAAAACTCCCCACTGACGCCATGGCTACATCGCATTTTCAGGCCCACTAAAGTGTCGAGCTCCTCAGTCACGTTCCTGTCCTCATAAACGGTTTCCATGATTCAAATCGGTGCAAAAACATGTAGCCAAAGAAAATCTATATCGCTGATCTTATGAAACTTTCCTGGTTTTCATCTCTGCTGATCTTGCTTTTTTCGAGTTCGGTACTTACCTTAGCTCTATGCCGATCCCAGATGCGCAGCCAAGTGTGAGATCACCACCAAACTTGTCATGTTCCCTGTAAACACGCTTGCAGGCTGGCGGGTATCGCTGCCGATCGGG
Source organism: Fusarium algeriense (assembly GCA_002982035.1). Classification (NCBI taxonomy): domain Eukaryota; kingdom Fungi; phylum Ascomycota; class Sordariomycetes; order Hypocreales; family Nectriaceae; genus Fusarium; species Fusarium algeriense. Next base: position 19,333 of record PVPY01001281.1, on the reverse strand, counting down.
AGAATTTCTTGGTGGTTGCGAGTTGCAGGTACAAGACACAGTAGAACACAGTTAAGCCAGGGCACGGTCGCAGTGAGTGAGGTACACTCACCCATCTCAATTATGGCATGATTGTCACAGTCGCAACAACGATGCAGAAGTATGAAAGGTTTCGGAATTTGTTCAATTGAACTGCACCAGGCAATTCTCCAAGATACACTCGGACGCGTCCGCCCAGTGTCACCTTGGTCAATTCAATCTATGCTATTGATATCAAGATTCTATCGCTGGTCTATGCCAAAAGTCAAAGCCCCATGGGTCAGATTCGTCGTAGACTTTTCAATTCCCAATCCAAACGCCATAAAAGTCAAAAAACATAGTTTCGTTAAAATGTCATTGTCGCACGCTTAGACGACAGCAGCAGCGTCAGCAGCGTCACCGTGCAGGACGGGGTTGATCTTCTCATCGAAGTAGCACTTGAAGTCCTGGCCGAGCTCCTGGCGGAGAGCCTTCTTAACAGCTTCCAGAACGTTGGGGAAGACGCCAAAGTTGGCGGGGTTGTTCTCGTCGTTGTCTCCGCCCTGGAAAACACCGGTGCGCACGAGACAGGTGTTCCAGCCGTACATGTTTCCACCGATGATGTCGGACGCGGGGTTGTCACCAATCATGTAGATGTTTTCGGGAAGACGCTCCTCACCGTGGAGCTCGCCCATCCATGAGGTCAGAACATCGTCAGCATACTTGTAGGTAGCCAACTCAGGCTTGCCGTAGACGACACGCTCGAGGTCAGCGCCGGTGAGGGCCTTGTACATCGCCTCGAGGCCGATGCGGAAAGCACCCTGGGACATACGAGGGAAAGGATGCTCGGTAGGGCAAAGAAGATCGCCCTGAGAGAAGTAGATGGGAACGCGCTCAGCAACGGGGTCCTCAGCGATCGTGCCGAGACGACCGTTCTTGGACCGGAGGACATCCATGATGATCTGCATGTCGGTAGCATAGTCTCGCGAGTCAGAGAAGACCATGATAGCCTCGATGCAGATCTTGGTGAAGTCACGGGGACGAGAGGTAGCGCGCTCCTCGTCGGTGAAGACGCGGTAAGGAGCAATGGTAGGGTCCCAGGCGACAATGTCGTTGGGGACGACGATGTTGCGGAAGCCGTACTGCTCAGCGACCTCACGGCATCGGTAACCCTCACCACCGACGACAAGGACGGTGCTGTAGTACTCAGCCAGAGCGCTCATGGGAGTGTGAGACTGAATGAACTGGTCGGTGTGGACAGGGTTGCCAAGAATCTTGGTGAGCTGCTCACAGCGATCCTTCTCGATCTTACCAGATCCGTTGGTAAGGAAGATGTGAGGGATCTTGATGCCAAGCTCATTGTCACCGTTGAGGATCTCAAGAGCCTTCTTACCCTCAGGGATAAGACGGTCACCATGGACAAGGACACCATCAATGTCAAAGGCGAAAGCCATGTTCTTGGCCTTCTTGACCTTCTCAGCCTGAAGGTCCTGAACCTGAGCAACGAGGAGCTCCCGGGTAGGCTGAATCGGGGGCATGCCGGGACGAGTGGGTCTTCCGTCGGCATGGTGAACGGAGGAGAGGCGCGACTGGCGCTTGCGGGGGATAGGCAGAGCAGTACCGAAAGAGTTTCGGGAGGATCGTCGGTCCCTCATTGAGGGCGAGACACTGAGGTTGTGCATGTACTTTGCGGCCTCTGAGATGGAGGATCTGGTAGCGGGGATCTCCTGAGGACCGTTGGCATCGTCGCCGGGAATGGCGAGGCTGTCGTGGTGGCCCTCGCCGTTACCCTCGCTGTTACCCTCGCCGTTGTTCATGTTTGACATCTTGCGGAGGGAGCTGGGGGAGTTGGGAGTGTGAAGTTCGTTGTCGTCGTAGGCAGGCATGATGAACAAGAAAGACAGAAGATGAAGTTGAGATGTATGTCAAGTTAAGAGAAGGAAAAAAGACAGTCGTAGGTTGGGTTATCTGGGGGGTATCAAGTATGAGTGAAGGGAAGACTGCTTTGGGTATGATGGTCAAATGATGATGGATGAGATCGGGATTGACGTGAAGAAATGGGGTGGGGATCCGTATTTATCTATCTCGAGGGTTCTCCCAGATACTGTCAGATTCAGTGAAAACTCGTCCCTCTTGTTGATATCATCATTCTTTTTCTCTTTTTCGGGAATGTCTCCTCCGTTGAAGACAAAGTCCAATGTTTCTGTGTCAAACGGCGCTACCAAAGTGGATCTCGGTCGTTCACCGTCAATGCAATTGTTGTCAACAAAAGGTACGGTACATTACATGGAATATCCGTTATCTAAGAGCTAGAGGACCAAAGAACGGATTGGAAGACGACACGTTGAACCGTTTCCTCCCGTTTCCGCGACAGCCAGTGTAAAAATGTGAAGTCTCTGATACAGTACACGCCCCGAGGTACATGGTTAAACTTTGAACCAGTCGTCATAGCCAAGGTGACGTGAGGTTTGTGTCAAGATTGTCTCCATAGCCCCTCTTAGCAAGTTACACCATTCGACTAAGATATGCCTCAGCGATAAAAGTACCTCAATGCCCTTGAGGCCTCGTTCATTATCGTAGGTATAGGGCGGTTGTTCCGAGAAGAGTCCGCACCAAGTGGATATGCAGTGGAGATAAACCTCGAGGTGCCTGTTTTTGCACGGGAATTAAATTGGAGACGGGCAAGATAAATCCATGCCAAGGGTTCATTTCTGACATCATCCTTGTCTCCACTGCCGAAAGAGACCCTATTTTTTCTTCCTCGACCGTCTTTTTAGGTGGATATCGTTACTGAAGAAATACGGCTAGAGCGGGTATAGGTGCAGTTATCTCAGCCTCTCACTGAAAACGTACCTCAAATTAAGGGACGTTTTAAAGGATCGCCACTGCGGCTCCAATTTTTGTGATAAGATTACTTTTTCAACTTTTTCACTTTCTGGTTGGTTGTTGTACAATTTCCCTGACTCAAGTCTTTATCCACGTAGCTCTCCTTGCCGAAAACTCTACAGTGTCTTAGCTGAAGCGAGGGGCGATCAAGTAACTGTACCGCACAGTACATGACAAAACGGAACGGAACAGCCTCAGTAAATTTTCTATCAAGGTGAAAATTTGTTACTGAGAAAACATTCTTTCCTTCGTCTAACCTATTTGGCTTTTCTAGAAGTTTCCCAATTAAGGACATGACGTCAATGTCCATCTTGACCCAAAGTCGCCTCGCGCGGCCTCGGCGAAAAAAACCATGACAGCCACCTCATCAAGTAAAAACGTGCCCATACAATTGCCGTTGCCCGTAGAGTTTTTTACCTCCGCACTGACGAAATTAATGTCAATTGAGATATTTTATCGTTGATTAATCCCTTTAAAAGCCGTTCATCTGTAAACTGCCCCTCACTAGTCAAGGACTCACTCCCTATCTTTCACCTACTCTCTTACCTGTCGCTCACACCCAAACTTCACTCCAACATCTACACCATGGCTGTCTCAAACAAGACCACATTCACCCTCAACAATGGCGTCAAGATGCCCGGTCTTGGCTTCGGCACCTTTGCTAACGAGGGAGCAAAGGGCGAGACTTATGACGCCGTCAAGTGCGCTCTCAAGGTCGGTTACCGACACCTCGACTGCGCTTGGTTCTACCGCAATGAAGATGAGGTCGGAAAGGCAGTGAGGGATTTCCTCGACGAGAACAAGGACGTCAAGCGTGAGGACATCTTTATCTGCACAAAGGTCTGGAACCACCTCCATGAGCCCGATGAGGTCAAGTGGTCATTCGAGAACTCCCTCAAGAACTTTGGTCTCGACTACATTGATCTTTTCCTTGTTCACTGGCCTATCGCTGCTGAGAAGGATGAGAAGTACATGCCCAAGATTGGAGCTGATGGCAAGTACGTCATCAAGAAGGATCTCACTGAGAACCCTGAGCCCACATGGCGCGCCATGGAGGAGATTTATGCTAGCGGCAAGGCCCGTGCTATTGGCGTTTCCAACTGGACCATTGAGGGTCTCAAGAAGCTGCTGTCCTTTGCCAAGGTGAAGCCAGCTGTCAACCAGATTGAGATCCATCCCTTCCTGCCCAACGAGGAGCTTGTTCAATTCTGTAAAGAGAACGACATCCTCCCCGCCGCTTACTCTCCCCTCGGATCTCAGAACCAGGTTCCCACTACTGGTGAGAAGGTCCGCACTAACGAGACCCTCAACGCCGTTGCCGAGCGCAGCGGCAACACCCTTGCCCAAGTACTCCTCGCCTGGGGTCTGCGCCGCGGCTATGCAGTTCTGCCCAAGAGCTCAACACCCTCTCGTATCGAGAGCAACTTCCAGATCCCCAACCTATCTGACGAGGACTTTGAGGCCATCCAGAGTGTTGCTAAGGGCCGACATACTCGTTTTGTCAACATGAAAGATACTTTTGGCTATGATGTCTGGCCTGAGGAGACTCCTGAGAAAGGGACCTCTGCTGTTTAAGTTATGAGATTATGATGGATGAATACCCTGGTGCGTGGCGGGCCGCGTAAAGATGGATGAAAAGGATTGAAAGAAAAGAGTGTATTATAGCGTTTGGTAAACGGACAAAAGTTAGTATGAAGATATTCCGCCGTTTGGAAATGAGATGAAATTGATCACATTTCAAACAATTCCAGCTCGTTGCTGTGATATTGTGATGCATGAGATGAGCTTCGCACCAGCTACCAACACCAGATTACTGCTGAAATGTGTCCACGATTAAGTGAATCGTGCATAAATGAGTTGCGGAAGCAGACAGCTTGATTGAATATGATTGGCAGCAAGCTTTGACGACGGTTTCACCTCACCGGCGGCTAATAATTGTGTAGATATCTGTATCATGACAGTCTCAAACTCACTCGGCATGCCTGCCGATAGGATATACCAACACATACCAAGATCGACAGGATGGTGCCATATTCCTCTATTCAAGATGCACCCGAGATGAATCTCGGCGAGATCTTGCATATAGTTATCAGATAGATCAACTCCCCTCTGGGTACTTCTTATCAGTGACCAGTTATCGGTTCTCATATATCACAAAACAACATCTTATCATGACGTATCATAAGCAGGGTCTAAATTCTGACCGCTCTTGATGAAGTACTTTATCAAAATGTACCCTGATGAGTTGATAGGATGAATGCCAGTATTGTCTGATAAGGTTCAGGTCTGTAGGGTTGGCAACTTGGCGTATTTGTGCGCAGATAAGCTTTCATCGATGTTTACCGTGGTCTTAAGACCATCAGTTTGATAGGATCAAGAGAGATATTGACAGAGCTTGAATGAAATGGCTTACTTGGTCCAGAGATGAGTTTCTCCTCCTGTAAATCCTAACAGACCATTACATCCTGGGAGTAGAGGAATTTCAAAATGACAAAAGACTCGGGACAAGGATAACCTCCTTATGAGCCATGAACAACAAGAGAAGTCCGGACGATTTGAGAAGGAAATGAGAAGACTCCATTTGATTGTCGGGCTTGCCACGTTGCGATATATCTAGAATCGAGAACGTTGATTCCTTCCAAATCTCAGCTTTCCCTATCTAGCATGCTATATTTCTTAACAGATAATCTTGAGGTTTTAAAGTTTAATATATATATTTATTTATTCTCAAGTCTACTAATTGCAACGATAGTATCGGTGAACACGAGAGAATCAAGGTTTGGTAGTAAGGAGGGATTGAAGCCCAAGCCGACTCCAGTTCTAGTCAGCTTCCAACGGCAATTACCATATACGAGTATAATCACCATTTGAATAGGGACCCCGAATTAGAAAAGTGATCGACATATCCATTCCCTCTCTGTTGACTTTTTTCCACTTTCCAAAACCTCCATGCCAGAGCATGAGAATTATCAGGTTTCAGTAGCGCCTCTTACTCTCAATCTTCCACGTGAATTTTATAGATTACAACCTCTCCAGGTTGACTAACCAATAATGAAAATTAAATCCTGAGAGAGCCTTGCGCATTCTTTATAATCGACGTTTGCGTCGCACGAAGGAATGGCGCATCCAACGATACCAGCTTGGCATGAAATAACGGCTACTAAAACAAGGTCTTGTTTCTGTCACATTTGAAACAGTAAAGAATAAAGATAAAGTTTTCATCAAAATTAGCGAAAGCTTGCCGTCACATATTTTAGCCAGTGCATTCCAACACCATAACTGGAGGTCTGAGACACCTGTTTGAATAATGGCCGCATGTCTTGGGCGGGTACGGCCGAACGCTCCCGTTTGCGACTCAAGATGATGGCTGAGTGGCGTTCGGTAGTGAGGCTAAAGGGGATATGCACGGGATGATGCATGCCTGTTGGTTCCTGGAAGTGTTCAGGAGGGGCTTTACAGGGAGTTCTCATTAGCCATTGGAATGCGGTAAGTGGTTGGGACAAAATCCTTGAGATCAAGGGAGAGATTTTTACCAAGGGCATTATGGAGAACAAGACCGTTTTGGGTATCTAGGGGTATCTCGCAACTCTACAATAGACTTGTTATGCACAATGCGTCATCTCACGCATTATTCCTGAAGTAGAAGCCGAGGTTAACGATGCATTGCAACGGGCTAGATCTAAACCCCATCCGGAGCTTTATAGCGCGCTTGTTCCCAGCTTAATCTCATACTTTAATAGCGCTACGATACCAGGTACAGCTCAACGAAGAGATTTAAGGCCGATGGAACGTTTCAGTTGAAGTCAAATATGTCGCACATGGTGGCTGACGCTTAGATTTAAGCATGTGTTTTGAGAGGATTGTGATACTATCTAGTGTAGAGAGAAACAGGATGTTGGGCTGATAAGATCTGATCAATCGACATCTGGGCCGAAATGAGCCTGGGGTCCGTTCGTTCCTTTTGCTACTGGTTTTGTCGTACCACTGTAAAGCCTGGGTACAGATTTCCACCCAAACTCAAAGGCGAGATGCCATAGTATCGTCCAACGCGCCTTTCGGCGTAATGAAACGTGTTGTTTCAAATAGCCGAGGAACTTGTAATCTGATAATACGGTCTTATGAAACGCGAGGAGAGGAATCCCCAGAGACAGAGGAAGAGTGTCATCGAACAATCTAAGCCATGACGTCCTTTTTAAGCCACGGAAGGACGAAATCAAGATTTTGAAACACATAATCAGACGAATCTCTTCTTTGTCCTTCGTGCATTGGTATTTGGGGCTTGGAGTTGTCTTACATCCAATGTCGCTGTAGAACGTGGTGGTGTTGGCAAGTGTGGTCTAGACCTTTCGGCTTGTGGGATAGCCATTCCAAGATCTCTTGGCAGAACTTGAAAACAAAATATATAATATTTGGAAGGGAGGTCCGAGTGCAAAGAAAGAGAAATCTGTTAGCAGCTTCCTTTTTCCATCGCCGTTACTGATAGCAAGTTTCAACTTCACGATACCCTTACTCAAGACAACTTCACTTCTCAGCCTCGCAACCTTAGCCGCGCAAGTCGCTGCTCATGGCCACGTAGATTGGCTAGTCACAAATGGCGTTGCTTATAGAGGTAAGAAGCCCTTTGGTCTCTTGTGATTCGCCAACGAGGATGGTGTTGAGTCAAGGCAAACTTGTTCCACCAAAGAAGCTGGCGAGGTTCACAAGGTATCAACAACCTCAAAACTAACAAGCTTACCGGATACGATGCACCGTCTTTCAGTTGGGATATGAATCATCCTCCCGTAGTTGGTTGGATCAATGGAGCGACCGACAACGGTTATGTTGAGCCGAAGAGCTTTGGCGATGGAGATATCATTTGTCACAGAGCTGGCCGCAACGCAAAGGGCCATGTAACAGTTGCAGCAGGTGATATAATCACCCTGCAATGGAACACATGGCCAGAATCACACAAGGGACCTGTCATTGATTATATGGCTCGGTGTCCAGGTAACTGTGAGGATGCGGATAAGAACGACCTCGAGTTCTTCAAGATTGGCCAAGCAGGCCTCATCGACATATCAATGCACAGTGGTAAATGGGCAGCTGATGTGCTCGTTTCTAATGGGTTCTCTTGGACCCTTCAGGTTCCTTCGACCCTGGCGCCAGGAAACTACGTGCTTCGCCACGAGATCATCGCCCTTCACGGCTCGGGCCAGCCCAACGGTGCACAGAACTATCCCCAGTGTTTTAACTTGAAGGTCACAGGTGGTGGAAATCTCTCTCCTGCAGGTGTCAAGGGAACTCAGCTTTACAAAGCCAACGATCCTGGCATTCTTTTCAACCTCTACACCACTCCTTTATCCTACAAGATCCCTGGGCCTACTCTGGTTCCGGGCCTCCCTTCGACTGTCTCACAGAGAGTGGTTACTGCTACTGCAACATCGAGTGCGACTGTTCCTGGCCAGACCCAGAGCAGCACCAGTAGAACGAGCAGCACATCGAAATCCTCTACATTGAAGACAAGCTCTAGGTCCACCGGCACGCCTGTTGGTGGAGGCACAACGTTGAAGACTTCAACGACAAGCAAGTCTTCCTCATCCAGCACAACCAAGAATACACCTCAGCCTACCGATGATGATGATATCTTCTGTGGTCCAGCCACAGGCGGTCTTCCCAAGTACAGCCAATGTGGCGGCAAGGAATACACAGGACCAACTGTCTGTCAATGGGGTTCGAGTTGCAAGATCATTAACCCTTGGTATTCACAATGTCTTTGATTGGAAAGTCTTTGTACTGGATTGCAATTGACTTGTTATCGTTTATTGTGGTTGTATGAAGTGGCAAGCTATATCCTGTATCTTTCAAACTGTGAAGCTGCGGCTCGTGAAATAATATAATCTCCTACTTGGTTACTATGAATCAGAACAATCCCGAAAATGTCACGTTTTGAGCCTCCATAAATTGTCAAATCTCACCAGAGATTCCTCTCACTTCATTTGCGACATTCGAATTCAAGATTTGCAAAATGCCTCATAGAAGGCCTTGGATTTTGAAAGTGCAGGCTCACCCTGGCTCGACCGCAGAAGAAATACGCAATGAGCTGGATTGGGTTTCAGGTCACCAGCACCGCGTCGACTTCAGAGACTGAAATGACCGGCTTCTTGGATTGACCCATAAAGACGATAGTATAGAGAGGAAGTGAAGCTGGAGAAAGAGAAGTACGTCGCTTTTCAGAAGAGAGCCAAGAGTGGAGAGCTGATAACTTCCAGGACCTGATGGAGAATCAGAAGGTGAACTTTTTATTTTATTGGTCGTATGCATGTCTAACCTTTAAAAGGGTTTCTATCTGAGGCATCCAGAGAATCGCTCACTTGGATGACGATATGTCCTAAACGTAACCGAAGACTTGGTTAAGAACAAAGAGCGGTGGCTCGCTAACCTGAAGAAAGAGCAGGCAGAAGAGGAGGAAGGAGGAGGAAGCAAAAAGTGACAAACAAGAGGATAACTCTGAGCAAGAGCATGAGTAGAAACGCTCTTCAGATAAAGACAAACACCACGATGCATATGCCAAAATCCAAGAGAACGGAGATAATGAACATAATAAGGCATCAGGAGAGAAGCCGAGGCTCTCAGACAAGTATACTCCGGCTGAGATAGCGCTTGTTCGAGCTCTGGAGCACGAAAAGGACTACATCCGCCAGCTCAAGGAAAACGACGGAAAGCAGAAATCGCCCCAGCACAGGAATCTCACACAAATCTCCATCGACGAACAGGATCAATTCAGTCCGGATAATTGGCTTCCTAGCTCTTAAGATCTCATCCGTCTTACTGAAAAGCACCTCCTCAATGCCGAACCTCCATTGACACGATTATATGAAGCTGGCTTGATCACGCCCAATGAGCTTTATTATATCAGAAATCATGGCCCTGTTCTGCGGATTCTTTGGGAATTCCATGAGTTGGAGATTACATACGATGAGGCAAAACTCAAACGCTATCTATAGATGAGCTGAAAGAGTTTGATAGTATCAACATCGCAGTTGCACTGGCGTGTGATGGAAACAGACGGAAAGAGCTGAATATGATCAAGAAGAGCAGAGGCTTCAATTGGGGTGCAGGAGGTGCCAGTTGCGCATATTGGAGACGACCTCTCCTTAGAGATATGCTCCTCGCGAATGGCGTCCCTGAAAAACCTCCTGGTCTTGGGAAGAAGCGTTATTGGGTCAACTTCGAGGGTTCTGACGATCTGAGCGACGGGAAGTACGCGACTTATATACCTTTCAAGCATGCCATGTCCCCCATCAACAATGATATCCTAGCCTATGAGATGAATGACGCTCCGTTACCTCCTGATCATGGCTATCCAGTTCGGGTTATTATCCCAGGCTATGTCAACGGCAGAAACGTTAAGTGGCTCAAGAAAATCGGGATTAGCGAAAAGGAGAACGACTCTTAGTACCATATTTGAGATAACAGAGTCCTTCCATCCTTCGTCACTGAAAAGGATGGCCCTTTCGCAGAAGTCCTCTTTCATCATCATCCCGATACAGCATGTAATGAACAGAACCTCAATTCTGTTATCGATTGACCCGCTCAAGGCGAGAAGGTATATCTGAATATAGTCAAAAAGGGAGAGAACTACCGCATCGAGGGGGAGTTGGAAGGTGTAAGCTCTCGTGTCTTTAGAAAGGTTCTGGCGGTTGATAAGTTTGACTGGAATCCATCTGTGCTTCTCCAATACTAGATGCTCATTCTGTTTGCTCGACTCGGATGCATCTTTTGCTACGGCCTCTACATTTTGCTTGATGAAGTTGGCGGCCTTTTCCGTCACCACTCCAAGAACACATTCTACTCCACGTTAGTCGTGCTAAACCTCCATAAAATCGCCCTGTTGACTCACCTTGGAGCTTCTTTTACGCGTATTCATCATGGATACCAGAAATCTCGTCACTGGTATCCTGGTAGACTTTACCAGCGTGACTTATAATAGCTGCCGCACCACCAGGATGATAGTAGAGGACGCTCGTAGCATCATATACCTTACCATCAATAACAAGCCAGCAGTCACCTTGGGTATTGTGCTTCTCAATTTCTTCTCGGGTAAACTCTTTCTGGGGTGCGCCAGTTTGTTGCTTCGTCTCTGCAATCTTGATCTCGACACTAGGCTTCATCCATCCACCATCTTTGGTCGCTGGTTCAACAAGATGCCTGAATAGAATCGATAGCGTTTTCGAATCATTGTCCTCCGTGGTTCCAGGTCGAATGGTATAGCAGCAATTTTTCACCATACCCATGACGTTCCAGTTCGGCTCTCGTGGTTGTGTGTTTTTGAAGACGTTGAAGAATCGCACCATGATACTCTTCGCACGGATAACATGAGCTAACTCAACATCGACGTGCCAATGAAGCCAACTCCGGAACTTGTTACCATGACGAATTGGAAAGTCGGGAAATTTGCGTATACAATACAGCCACGTCTCACCATCATCGAGCGATACCTCGACGCGCTGGACTTCATGACCTCCACCGTCATAAGCATACCCCAAGGTAAAACCATCCTTGGGCTTGGGACGTGTCAACACTTGCAGATTGGCTTCCGTATGCTAGACCGAATGCTCATTCGGTCATACACACCCACGAAGCCGCTTCCCCCAGCCTCAGACAATAAGTTGAAGAATGGTAATGAGGGAATTGCCAAGTCCATTCGCGATGGAGACAGCACGTTTGAACTTACCGTCAAGACTTGTTTCCCCGACGAGAATCAACCCGGTGGTGCATTATCCAACATTTTGGGCTGTGTGCCGATTGGCGAAGAAGTCGAACTACGAGGTCCAACAGGCGAAATCGTCTACAAAGTCGGACGGGAACTTGTTATAGAGGATAAAGAACGCCACTTTGACCGTGTTTCGCTCGTGCTAGGTGGTTCAGGCATAACACTCATCGCGCGCATTCTTCTTTCTGGCAATGACATGACGCAAATACGCGATATAGATGCTAACAAAACAGAAGCTGACATCTTGTTAAAATGAGGAGCTGGAAGAGTTTGAGAAGAACGCAAAGGGGCAGTTGAAAGTGACGCATGTGCTTAGCCATGCTGACCAAGGTTGGAAGGGCAAGATGGGGCACGTGGATAAGGGCCTTATCAAGGAGAGGTTATTTGAACCATCGGAGGAGAGTGCCGTGTTTTTGTGTGGACTGCCGGCTATGATTCAGAAGGACTGCTTTACCAGCTCTAAAGGATTTGTTTTCCTCATGATTCCGTGGACTTCACTGGCCATTTAAAAATTGGGGGTTACGTGGAGGATAGGAACTTATTTGGATTCTGATTGATGTTTTCTCCTATTCCCTATCATCTCAGCTAGATTGAATAGATACATGGCCTATTATACCTTCGGAGGCTAGGATGAAGCTTGGATGATCTTATCAGCCATCTCGCTCAAACTATCCGACATGACATCCATCTCTCCGAAAATGTCTACACAAGGCTCTTTCTCCAGCACAGAGCAATAAGCAGACTTGAAGCCAACGACCTTTGCACTGCTGACATCCCACATGTGGCTCGCCGCGAACCATAGCTCCTGGGCTCCCTTAAACTCCTCAAAGGTTAAAGCATACGCTTTTAGATCCGGTTTTCCCACTCCAAAAGAGTCGCATGACATGAGGTGCTCTTTCGGAAATTCAATACCCGCCTTGTTGAAATATCCAAGAACTCTGTCAAAGTCCCCAGCTGTTAGACCACGCACAGTAAATCCCGCGGCGCGAAGCTTGTCAAAGCATTCCTTCAAATCAGGTCTTGGTTCAAGTTCCATGTATCCATGCGTGATCTTCTCGATATCGCCTTCAGTTGCGAAGGAGCGTGGTTCTTCGATGCCAGCGAGCCAGAGCATGCGATAGAAGAGGGATGAGAAAAGTTTATCAAAAGCAACGTAACGGTTAGTGATGCTCAAGTACGTGTATTCGCGCTCCGCAGCTTCGATCCAGAGGTTCACGAGAAGACTGGGTTTGACATTTTCGGCACGTAGCTTTTCGCCGAGTTGCTTGTCGACAGCCTCTATGAGCTTATCGTAGGAGACGCAAGTGCCGACAATGTCGAAGACGACGTACTTTTCTGTGTTGGGTGACATGTTGATACCGAAAGAATGAAACTGGTTAAAAGATTACAGTGCGATACATAGAAGGTGGTGATCAAACAATTCATAAATAGACGATTCAGATTGACTCATCACTCCTCAATCGACAGGATGTAACATAAAGTCGTCTTAGACCCTCCGTCATCGGGTACTGGTATCCGAGAGTTGGAGTTGATTGATAGCCGGATGCCTATCCGATGACTCGAGTATGCGGGGGACCGGATGGAGGAACCGAGATGCATCAGAAACAGCAATACTTTTGTCTGCACTCATGATAGCTATGAACACATTATTGGCCAAATCTCCCCATACTATCATGTATCTTGGTAAAACAGAGTCCATCGTAAATGCCATCCCTAAATCCTTTCCCTCGGTTGCTCAAAACACCTACTCCGGGCAATGCCTTACACGGCCTGCGAACTCTCAATCACTTCGTGTGAGGATAGTAGAAATGACAATAACGACATTTCATGACCAGCTCGCCACTATCGTTCTCAATGTATGCACCATAATCGGCCTTGCATCTGCGATTGAGACATTTTTCTGTCTTTTCGACAACACTAATAAAAGTGGTAACCTTATTCTTGTCGAAATTCTCCAAAACTTGTCGCTTCGTATCATCTCGCTCCTTCGTGAGGGCTTTGACTTTTTGTTTCTCTGCTCCTAGAGCTTGTTGTATATGGTCGCGCTCGGCCAGAGACATCCCAACCTGTTGCTTTCTCTTCTCAGTTTCCAAGTCTTTCTTGAGACTGTCGCGCTCTTGAACGGCTTCACCTAATTTCTTGCGGTCCCTAGTATACGCATCTTACCAGCGTTGTTTCTCGGAAATGGCGTCTGCAGCATCAATCTTAGCCATCTCTAGATCCTTTGCCGTTTGGATGAGTTGGGCGGATAGCTTGGATGATTCCTTCTGCTCGTCTTTGAGTGCATTCCGAAACTCATCACGTGCGGATGTCGAGACGCTCTCCTTGCTCTTCTTCTCATCAGCGAGTGTCTTTTTCAAAGCGTCATGCTCACGAGTTAGGGTCGATAGCTTTTCCTTGACATCCTCCCATCGAGATTTCAGCAATTTCTTCTCGGATGTCACAACTCGTAGATCTTTTTGGAACATGGCTAGTGTTTTAACGGTTTCCAAGTGTTTCAGTTCTGACTGAGCGGCCTTATCTCTCTCATCATCAAGGCGCTGCTGGAGATTATCTCGTTTAGCGGAGAGAGCTGCAGTTCTCTGTGCGAGTTCTTCCTTCTCAGGTGACGCAACCAATACCCCATCCCGTGTTTGAGCTTGTTCAGCGGTGATACTCGCGAGGCTCTGGCGTAGTTCTTCATTCTCAGTTGAAATAGTCGAGACCTGATCCTGTAGCTGGTCCCGATCACTCGAGACTGTTGCGACCTGTTGTTGGAGTGAAGTAACCTGGCACCTGAGCCTCTCAAGCTCAGTGGAGCTTTCCTGTAGAGCCGTCCGAGCTTTCTCAAGATCTGCTTGGTCCTCGTTTTGTTGAGGCACATCGTCCTGCTCTCGGAGTCTGGGATGGAAACTTCTAAGCACTGCCACAGGATCGAAGCCATCCGAGCTGGCTAGAGAATACAAGTGTCCCCTAGAAATAGAAAAAAGAAGCTTGTGTAGCTTGTCGTCTTTAGACTTCAGAGCAAGTTCCACAGTAAAGATGAAAGCTGAGACGTTCCACTGACGGGCACCAAAGACCTTCTGTATGTTGTCCCTAGCCAGTTCGCACAACTTGGGTACTCCATAATGGCTACCGATGCGATGGATCTCAAGATGGCATGCCAACTCATCATGCATGAAACGATCTTGAGGTGGTGCAGCGCCAGCTGATGGTGATTAGCTTTGACTACTGCTGCTCAGGGCCTAGTGCATACCAGCTTGCAACACGCTTGGAAAGTTCCTCCAGTCGACTTCATAGCACCCAGTCTTGAAGAATTCAACCATGCAATTTACCGCGTCAAGTGAAAAGTCTTCCACGGGGACAACTTGATCCTGAGATGTCTGCCAAATGTTAGTTTTACCTACGAGTCACAAGCTGGCGGGCGACTTACGTTCTGGACGGCATCTAGAGAAGCCCCAAGCTTAGGAGAATTTTCTCGGGCCACAGCCTGAGGAATCGTGAATGCGAATCCCTGACAAAGAAACGTAAGGGACGAAAGTTGTGCCTCCATAACAGCGAAGGCAAGCCGCTGCAAAAGTGCAGTCGCGTCGTGGGATTATTGTGATCAAGTTATAAAAGTTGTAGGCGAGTAAAAAAAAAAAAAAAAGATAGAAAAGAGAAAGGAGAAAGTGTTTTGGTGCTGAGAGAAGAGATGAAGTGGGGTTGCTCGAGTGAATCGCGAAAGGAGGCAGGTGGGCAGGCAGCGGTCGACGCTGGTAGCACCTGCAACTTATTGAGGCTGAGGGGCCACCTCCTTGATGCGGCGAGGCTCTTGTGAGATTGGCTACCTCACCGAATATTCGTATTTGAAGAGATTGGCAAAGGATTCCGGTTGATCGTCACACAAAAACTTGATCTATCCTCTCAAATTGCAAGGACAAGGATTCCATAATTATGATCCCTTCTCTGGTTATTCTGTTTGTCGCCATTTCTTCCTCGTTTCGCCTCTCAACCTCTACCCGAAAGACCTCTGCTTGATTCTGGGCGTAGTACGGATACAGTTAAACAAGAGCCGCACCAGAATCCGTGTAAGATCTACTTGCACTTATGCTTAACCAACAGTGAGAATTTTGGTTTTGAAGTTTAGAACGATCTAGTAGGTCCCAACGTGAATGATCTGACAGATCAAAGATCTGCGCTTATTGACACACGATCCGCGCATCAAAATATCGCCGCGACGATACCAGTGTTTCAAGCCGTGCCCGCTTCCCCGGAAGATAACATTGTTATTTTGTTTGGCCGCGCGATCGGGAATAGCATCTATTTATTTGTTTGAAGGCTCCGAACACTCGATCTCAAGAGGCGCATAGTACTACATATCACAGATAAAGGCGGCATAATGCTTGGATGACGTGAGGCTTGAAGGGATGGCGTTGGGTGCCTGCATAATTTCGAATGCTCCGACGCAAACAATTGCGGAGCAAGTGCGGCGCGTATTTTATGCTTCTTTTAAACATCAACCATTAATTTCACCCTCAAGACTAAGTCTCTGGAGCAAAGTTCTTCAAAAACAACTCCTAACGCTATATTCTATGTTGAGCATGTTAAGCATCTGTTCCCTCATGATGGCGAGGGTGATGAAGAGGAAACAAACCTCGTTCGTGCCATGGGTCCCGTCGTGTATTGGCTTGTTCTGTTCTTCATCATTGTCCATGGTTTGCCTATTCTGGCTTTGAACATCTTCTATCATTACACTGGAAAATCACCTATTCAGGACGATGCTGTTGAACTGAGACGTATCTCAGAGCGAGTTGCAACTCCTCCAAATGCTGTCGCAGGAGACAAGGGTGCTTTCATTGCGTACAACCGCCTCAGCCGTCATATTGACTCTAGTGCGGTCAACCTGCCATCTAACAGGTCCCCTCAAGATCACAAAGAAATACATCAGGTAGACACGAGGCAAATGGACAGAAACCAATCATCAAGAACTATTACGCAATACACTTGTTTCATGCCGCCAGTTCTAGACTCAGATCCAGCTGGACGGGGAGTTGAAAGGAAAGTGTGCCTACTAAGACACAAACTTGCCACCCAGCTGAATAAACTATCGAACGCCATGCGCTGGGGCGGGGAGTTCGAGGCTGTCACGGACCGTCGCGGTGGGCCAACGGCTTCTCGCTGGTGGAGGCCTCAGTAATCACGACATTTAAGCTAAGCGTTGCGAATCGGCTTTGACAAGGATGGCTAGCGTTGGTGGGAGGTGCCGACTGGAAGCGGGATGTGGCCTCGATTAGTAGCTGATAAGTGCAGTACAAGTTATTTGACGGTATCTGGACTTCGAAGGCAATTGATGAAATCTTGTACCCATCTTTTGGTATACTAGCCATGCACAAACACCCTTAAACGGCTATACAACCTTGGATGGTTAGCCATCCTACGGTTTACACCACATCCGATACCTTCCCGCCACCTTGCCAAGCCTTGCACGCAAGCAGCTGGGCCTGCCATGGAGCTCAAATCTTCTCTAGTTCGGGCTGTCGTCGAGGACTGGACATGTCATCCAGGTCACCTAAATTTCCTGCAAGGTTTCGTCTGTGGGGGTAAGCATGCATTAGCTAGTGATAATCTTCATCAGCCAAGCTAGAAAAGCCATATTCTAGTGGTAAGAATTTGAGGCTGGAATTGCGACATCCGAAGAGACAAGGGTCAAAGGGAAGAAAACATGCTCGGATTATCGGTGCGGAGTCAATGGATGTCATCCCGCGCATGCATGCTGGGTTAGACAAGAGCTTGGTCTCGTGTTCAAGGAAGAAGCAATTCTTCGCCAAGTTGGTGAGCATGTCTTGTCGTGCTTGTCGTTGGTCATCGCGTATTACCCAACGTCTTAGCTTGGGGGTGATCTCTTCTCCTTTGAGCTTATCGTCTCATCAAGACAAGAATTCCATCATTCGGAACTCATGGAATTGGACCGATGGTTCCGACGCTAAGGGTGATTCCAAGGGTTGGTTGGGATGGTTGGGCATAGGTACCCACAGAATAAGGCTTGGATTAAAGCCCATGAGTTAATTCTTAAGCTTATTTGCATTGTATCCAGCATGTGATTGATCATCCTGCGTGAGAGGAAGCCCTTTTCTCTCATTCTTTTTAGTGCTCCTAACGGCTTTCCTATTTCCTGTCAGACTGCAACATTATTGAACTCTCTCCTTGAGGTGTTTGTCAATTTTTCTTGGCCTTCGGTACCAAGTGCGCTGGGCGAAAAGATTCGGGAAGTCTGGCGGGGAGTTGATCTGGGCTACTGTGATAAAGTTCGACACCATGCATACGCCTCGTCGGGGAGATGGTGGTAACCCAGGATGATGATTGGGGCTTTCGATGATTCGGTGAGTCATTTGTTTTCTTGTAACCCCCCACCAGTAGCGAAATTGGTGGTAATTGAGATAAGCCAACATGTCTTGGGTTGGTTCGAAGACGGGGAGTTCAAATGCCTGCAAGGATGGACTGTTCGATCTTCGACGCGACACCATCTTCAAGAGCAATCCTGACTTTGCTAGTGTCGTCACTGTCACTTTCCTTTCTTCTTTTGTACCTATCTTTATTGAATTGAAGCCCCGCACTTGCGTCGTGAACAGATCCCGTATCGTTGGAAGCCGACACTAGGAAGACGTTTAAAGTCGAAACACCATAGGGGAGTATCAACATTAAAGGTATCTCAGGAGCCGTAATTGTATCAATTTAATTAAGTTATCCCTGGTAAGCCTCCGGGATCAAGACTAAACATCCTTAAGCAGATATTAGTTAGTAAGAGTATTCTGACAGCACCTACCTTTAGCGTCAACAAGAAAAACCTACCCCGGCACTTGCGTACACTTACGTATTGCGTGCTCACTTGGCTTGAACGCCAAGACCATCCAGACCGAGACCAATTCTGGCCATAGCCTCTTGGCAAAGGCTTGAGATAGTTGAAAAGGGCGACATCTGAACCTTCTTTTCTCTCTCTCTAGAGTCTTTGATCAGTATCCTACAGGTCGCAAAACTTGAGGCCTTAATCCTTCCCAAGTCACAACAAGACTTAGATAAGCTTAGGAAAATTTAAGGTAAAGTTAGCATACTCTTTGTCTAGTTTATTGATTGAAGCTCAAATCAAGGTCTCGAGTCTTCTAACCTTCTGAAGGTATATATCCTTATTGACCTTGAAGATGGGCAAGCTTGAAACAACTTCGAAGTCCCATTCGGACTTCCCTCAGCCTAGAGAGGATGAAGAAAGTCTTACTCTTCTAAGAGATTGGAGCGTTGAAGAGGAAAGGAGGGCTAAACGCAAGTAAGTCACCGTCTTGAAGTTTAAACACTCGCATAGTTTTTGCAGCGTTAATTGAACAATTCTGACTTGGTTTAGGCTTGACTTTATCATTATGCCGCTCTTGACCCTCGGGTTCTTCTGCCTTCGTATGCATCCCCCCTTCCCCTCCCCTCCCTCTTCTCTTTGGGCAAGAAAACTTCGGACCTTGAGCCAGAGTGAGAAAATAAACTAGCCTAAGAAATTTCTTAGCTTAGCCTTAGAGTTTCTATGTTTAGCATAAGGTTAGCTAAAGCTAACATTTAATGCAGAACTCGACCGAGGTAACATCGCTAACGCCCTGACTGATAACTTCATGGAGGATGTCGGCGTAACCCATAACCAATCCAACGTTGGCCAACAAATGCTTTCCCTTTCCATCGTCCTCTTCGAAATCCCCTCCA
>PVPY01001279.1:0-66375 GCA_002982035.1 Fusarium algeriense | reverse complement strand
GTGCATGGAAGTCGACTTTGCGCGCAAGGAAGTCAAGGATGAAGAAGTCGCCAAGAAGCTGTGGGAAGAAAGTGACGCTTTGATCGAAAAGGTCGAGAAGATTCAGGCCAAGAAGAGAGCTGCCAAAAAGGCTGCCGACGAAAAGAAGGCCAAGGAAAAGACTGAACAAGAAAAGGAGGCCGAGATTGAAGAGCTAGTCGACGCCATCAAGAAGGGCAAAGAGAAGCAAAAGAAGTCGGCGGGGAAGAAGGGTAAAAAATAATCAACGATGTACATGAACATAGACATAGACGGAGTTTGGGTATTGGTCCGCCGGTATACGGGATGTAAAATAGGTAACACAAGTGAAGATCCAACGGGCATAATTTTATTGCTATCACCAACTCCGACGCTGCTCCTTATCCGTATCCGTACAGAGGTATATAAAGTCGTCCCTTGACGCTATGACTGACGCTCACCGAGAAAGTCAAAGGGTCCAGTGAACAATAAGTTCTCCATCCCTGGATCAACTTCGAGATCTGCCAATATGTTTGTCATCCACGTATCATCTGATTCACCTGTTATTTGGAAACTCGGCACCAAACCAGCATCTTGAAAAGACGAAGGTGTGAGTCCAATATCTGCGGTGTATGGGTTTGATGGTGATGTCTCGGTCGATCCGAATAGACTTCCCACCTCAGGCGATTCCACAGGACCACAGCGCTCAAGATACCATTGTTCGATACGCCGAGCTCTTCTCGCAAGCCCAAAGTATGGATCCGATTCAACATCACCCGGGTTCGAGTTCGAAGCAGATTCCATGCGCAGGACGATTTGACGAAGAGTATGAGGCATGTCAAGGATACGTCGAAGATGGCCTGCAGTTTGTGCGTTCTCGGGTTGCGCTGCCACGAGATCGAGTCGTACTGATAGTGAAACCGCACAGTATAGCATGATCCAGCCAATATTGGGCATTGTGTCTTCATCTCCTTGTGGAAGTAGGAGGATAACGCTTATTAAAGACTTTGCAGCAGACATACTTTGTGATAGCGAATCTAAAAGACGGTTTTGGTCTGCACCTTGTTGGAGACTTTGGAAGCCGCTTGGGCCGTATGAGATACCGTCTGGTGAAGGTTGGCAGATGAGAAGGTCGAGGACATGTAGTTGCAGAAGAATGGTGGCTGTATGTGTCAGTAGAGATCGACTGCAGTGAAGTTGAGACTTACGACTCTCACTAAGAGGGAATGGCAGAGATGACTTTGTCGACGTATATCGTTCCCGGATCCTGTGAAGCTCTGCAGCGAGTTTATCCTGTCTTGATCCACGTATTGCTCCTGTAGCTTCAATCACCGCATCATCCACCTCCTCAGTAAGCTTCTGGAGGTAAATGATATACGGAAGGTGTCTGTCTGAAGGAGATGTTCCCGCGGACAAGAGATTGTGACAGCATTCGAGGATAAATGGCGAGTACCGAAAGTGATGCGACTTTTGTAGCAAGACAGCCGAACTGCGTCATGTTAGATGCGAATAAGCAGATATCGATGCAACATACCTCGAAGAGAGATAATAGGTCCCGGCCAAAGCTCTCATCTCATCGTGCGTCATTTCACCAGACCCATGCTTAGTCTCTCGACTCAAAGCCCATAGACTCGCAATTCTCGGCCGATCAAGTCTCATATCTGAGATGATACTTGCTGCAAGTGACAAGTGCTGGGTATACTTCATCGTTCCTTGATGAAAGTGTGCCCTGTCTCATTAGCGACGAATGTTGAAGAGACGAGTTACTTACCAAGCCAAATGTACCAACAATCCTTGCAACATGTCCAAAGTTGCAAAAGGCCCCTTTATCATCCTGACAAGCACAATGTCGTTGAAAAGTTTCCCCAATTTTTGTTGAAGTTTCAAGTCCTCATGCGAAGCTGCCGCGAGTATGGCAATGCACAATGTTGGCTTGTCTTGAACCAATCCCTGTATTGTTACCGAATCTGCAACCACCACGAACGGAAAATGAGGCGACATTCGCATTCTGAAGATATCGAGAAATTCTTGCCCCTTCTCAAATGACAACAATCCTCTGGCGAACGGGTTGTGAGATGCTTCTGTGTCAATGCTGGCTGGCGTAGTGGACATGCCAGGTGAAGTATCTGTGACATTTGCTGAAGTCGCATTGGCCGAGGTCAAAGATGGTGACCTCGATCTTGTCGGACTCGTTGCCTCAAGGTTTCTCGATGGTCTAATTCGTGTTAGTAATTGCAATTCACAAAGTACAAAAGTCTCACCCAGGCCTTAAAGCCTTTCGCCGCCGAGACGGATTAAAGACACATGTCTTGTTCAAGCGCAAACACCTATCGCATTTCCCAGAGTCCTGCGTTTTCTCGCATCGAATCTTGGCATGAAAACACGTCTGACACGTCTTGAGCAACGGGACATTGGGGTCTGATCTCGAAGCCATTGTGAATTCAGTCAACGTTTTTGTTTTGATGCTAGTGCTGAGGAAATTGAATCATTAAACTCTTCAACGGCGGGGAAAACGTCTCATTTAGATCCTCGACTCATGGATCCTAGCTTATCCTTTTCATCATATTGAACTGACATCAAAGGTGGATCTGATGCTTTTCCTCTCTTCACCGTGCCCGTAGGTCAAGAGATCACCAGAAATTGAGTTGTTGTGGTTGAGGAGCGGACTTGAATCTTGAATGTGGCTGTGATTGAAGCCAGAGCATCGGACTCGGCTTTGGTTTCAGGGCACTTGCAGCGGAAGTTTTTGTGTCGGTGTGGCTATGCAGGTTCAAGGGCCGTTATGTCTGGGCTTAGCAGGGTTGTATCGTCATCTAAAGAGAAACGGACTGTGGCTGGTTTCTCCTGTCCTCAAGTCCGTGTCCGTTCCAACACGGCACTTGAATTGATTGATTGATGACGGCTCGCACTGACGCGCTCGTTATTGGCTTTTACATGGGACGGCTTTAAGAGAAGCGATGTTATATCCTGATGGATTTAAATCCAGGAACGAAGCCAAGCTTGTGTCTCCACCTCAGCTAAAGCTTGTGTTTAAGCAGCCTTGTAGGGCGGAATCAGACTTCAACGTTTCCCCGCTGGATAAAGTCATTGCCGTACGTACTTTCGGTGACATTCGATTTGACTGGTGCAACCGCCGTCGCATCCTTCGACCCAACTTGGACTCTTTGGCGGCCGACTTGCGTTTGACAATCTCAGCCTAATTCTGGTGGGAATCCTGAAATAAAGTGTCCGATAGGTAGCGTCATGCGATAATCGGGACGGAGTTCGGACAGACCCTGATTTCAGGATAAAGTTATTGCTGGCACGTTCGTTTTGAAGCCGGCGGATTTTCTGGAAGCAAATCGAGCAATATTAAACGGCTTATGAAGGTGTAAGAACAAGATGAGGATGGGTGAGATGGGCGGCTTCAACTTCCAATGGGTTGCGGACGTGACTTCCCTAACAGCCCACCATCATTGATTTACTGGCCGTGCCTTCCTTTTGCTCATTTCCACCCTCTTGCGATTGCTTTTTTTTTTTTAAACAACAGCGATCGGGGTCAGGCAACTTGGACATTACATTCTCATTATTCAACCACAAATGACTCACGGGAATGATAGTTGTACGAAATGGAAAGCCCTGAACAGTACACCCCCGAATTACACAGCGATCAGCCAGATGTGTTGTTTGTGTAAGAATTCGTAGCCTGATCTTGCCAGCCTCGAAATATCGAGACCTCCGAATCGAATTAGACGCTGCTGACAAATTCCTGGTGATAACAGATATGATGAGTTATTTATCGATGAACGTACCAGCTGGCCTTCGATTATCCAATAATCATAGTTGCACCCAACGCTCAAAAGGATGTCCTCAACTCAACGCTGTTTGTAGTCATGCAGATATGGCGTAGCTGTTGTCCCGTGATCAATTGATGGTTGGTCTGCAGTTTCTTCAACCACTATCGAGGCAGCCTCGAGGTGCTCGTTCACAGTCCTTTACAGCATTGTCAAACACTTTTGAAAAAGATACGCGACACTGCCGGGCCTGAGCATTTTATGCTTCTTCCACTTTGATGGTGCCTTTGATGATGTGGATTAAGGCTCAGACAAGAAAGAGCCATACCAGGCTGCAGCTTGCTGCATGTTGGCTTCGCAATCACCTGCATGACCTAAAATGTGAGCCATTGCCCCAAGACCGGTGGGCTTTTAGCCAACAGCGTCCATCATTTCAACCACCCTTGCTGCTCGTGCTTCTCTCGGCGCATTTCCAGCAGCAATATGATGTACAGTGGTCACACTTCGAGCCTGATAGGTAATTGACCCGAGAGCCTGATCCCCTAAGCCCGGCCCGTTGCGGAGCCCAGCGAAGATCTGCCAATCGCTCTCCAACACTTCGAGCAACCCCGCGTCGTCTTGAGCCGCAGCCGTCAGGAGAGGAATATCTAGCATCCTGCCGACATGTCTAGCACAGTCCCTAACATATCCTCAAGGCAGACTGTCTCTCGGCGGAAAAAACGCCCAACGCGACCTTGTGAATATCAGAGTTGAGGAAGCAAGCATTCAGTCACCAAAATCTAGCCGCATTTCGTATTCGCCAATCGTTTGGTTGCCACCATGAAGCACAACTCCATTGTGATATACAACCTGCGACTCGACGACGTGCGAAGGTACCTTCGGAACAAGTTCAATGACCAGACGATCCAGGTCGAGGTACGTAGATCGAGTCACTTTGGGTGGCAGTGCTTTCATGTTCACGATCAGAAGCTCATTTGTGGCTCCAGGTAGCAGGAGACGAGTTTGTGTTCTATCTTCCCAGGTCGCTGACTGATGTGAGTTGTCTTCTTGCACTTGTATCTTGAGATGTGTCTCCAACACAGCAACTGACACTTGGATCAGGCTGAGAAAGACGAGATATATGAAACATGTTAATGGACTACAAATACACTACTGATATACCTCTCAATTATTCAGTGTGCACCCCTGCATATTTCCAGTCATTTACGCATTTGAGCAATATTGAACATTTCATCTCGGGTTACATGAGGCCTGTTGTATTTACCCCAAGACTCAGCCTCTTTGCATGTCACCTACCTACCTCATGCCCATTGTCTATCTCTGCCACGTTCATTCACACCATCCACAAACGTCACCGCCAACTCCCTCTTGAGCACAGTCAATACCAAACTTTCTTCTTCAAAATTTTCGTGGCATATGATTAGGCTGTGTGGTCATTTGATCCCTGTTCAATGGAATTGGAATTTTCTCAACAAGAATAAAACAGCTTGATCCCAAGTAATCTACGTGGTCTTCAAACACTGGCTCATTGATCGCATTCTCATGTAATATCATGTCTTCCCGGAACAGTGTCACTGCTGCGGAGCTATCCTGGCCGGAACGTTATTTCGACCAGATCTGCGATGCCTCTCACAACTATCCCCAAACTGCCGTTGGCAGCAGAAGGAGTACAAGAGCCCGACAAGCAGTAGCTGATACATGGAATCGAGAAGCAGCCCGGATCTTCCACCCGAGAACCGAAAATGCTTCCCTCAAGATCTTTGAAACATGTGATTGCATGGCTCCATGCAATTGTCAATCACTCTCCAGTGACATCAAAACCATGGAAGATTTGCTACTTCGCCTACGGCCAAACAAGAAAGCCCCAATGTTGAGATACGTGTAAGTGCGGTAGTCTGCACTCAGGCATAGTAGTTAACAATTTTAGGTCTCTCCAGTCAAAGTCTTCAAAGAACCAACTCCGATGTCCGATCAATATGTTCAAATACCTCTGTACATATCAACAAATCCCTCCTTCATTCCTGAGCTGCCTTTACTCTTTCCGACGGTCGTACTCTGCTCAAGAATGGTGTAACCTTCCTCAATTCAATGACGATAATACTCTGCTCTTTGCTGATGATAATATCCTCCCTCTCGATCATATGGGTCTCTCAGGACGCGAAATTAGGTATTCGTTCGTCTTGAGATCTGTCGAGGGCTCCACCTCCGTCCCGAATAGATCTTGGGGGATCCGACAGCTTGCAGTATATCATTCCTTTGACATTGAAAGTGGACAGTCGTTATGGGTGACCTGTAAGGGTAATTCACTGAACGAGGAATTGTTCCAGGAGGCCTTAGTGGAGAATAAGTCTCTCCAGTCAAGCGCTCTGGAATCGGTCACACATGCCTTTTCGTCTTCACTCGACATTCTTACTATGTTTCTTGACTGGTGCGACGATGACTGGATATTCTACATCAACGAGCTCTTTGATGGAATCAAGCCATTGGTCGACAAGGCTAGAACGCCTGCCATCAAAGACGACTCAGACATTACTAAAGACGTGAAGATTTTAACAGGATTGGTTGAATCTCCTTCCACGAAGCTTTCTCACGCAACGAGTCTAGAATCTGGAAAGGCAACCCACAGCCGAAACACTGAAAAGGACGACCTTTGGGGCGATCTAAAGGATCGCGTCAAGAGGCTTGAAGTATTTTCTTTTGATGAGCTTCAGAAGTTGCAGCAAGGATTGGAGAAGATTCAAGAGGCGCTTCTGGTTCTCAAGCTGAACAATCAAGTCATCAGACAGATTCGAGAACATTATCAATGTCTCATGACTCAGTATCGCCTCCCCACTCTGGATAGGATCAAGACTGAGTGCAAAGACCCTTTTCTCCAATTTTGCCGGCATTCCAGGAATATTGAGGCCAATATCGACGCCCGCCAGGCGCAGCTTAATGCGCTGCTCTTGCTCGTCAAGGAGAGCAAGGAAATGGTCAGTCACCAGTCAATACTGCTAATCTCACAGCTGACCTCTCCAGTACAACACTATTCTCCAATACAAAACCATTCAGATCAACAAGATGTATGCAGAAAGCGCTCATCTGTCCACTCGAAATATGGAGAACATTGCGAACAAGACGAAGCGAGAGACGAGTTCTATGCATATCATCACATTTGTGACACTCATTTTCCTCCCCGGAACATTCATGGCCGTAAGCAATCCGCTCTTCTCTGCACCTGACCGAATCTAATTGTTTACGCAGTCCTTCTTTCAAAGCGGCATCCTTGAATGGCCTCAAGTGAACGCGCAAGCGCCATGGAGATTAAACAAAGAGATATTCGCTCTCTTTTTTGGCCTTTCTGCGACCATCACGATCGTAACTATTGTTATTTGGATGATCATTCTTTTCATGCTGCGCAGGCCGCAGAAATGAAAGTGTAATCAGGGTCTAAAAGAAACAAAGCGCAAGCGATGGGGACTTTTCTTTCCTTTATTTTCCTTATCTGGATCTCTCTTATAGACTATAGACTTCGAACACGAGTCATGAGCTCGTGGACAGCATATATCTCAGCGATTATCGGGCAAAGTATGCTCAATGATGTCAATTCATGCCCATTTGTGGAATCGTATGTTAGGCTGCAGCCTGATTCCCCCACTGATGGGTGTAGCACACCATCTCCCCTCTCTCATTTTCGGGTGAGGTTCTGCCTTTTTACTCGTTCTTGAGCTCAAGCGTCTCCTTGTGATGAACTACCTCCACTATGATCCCTCTCAGCCACTTTCAAAGTGTAGATCCTCGAATTAGAGATCTAAATCATACGAGAAGGCGGACAAATAGTCGCTGCGCCTTTTAAGGCATCTATAACATAGCCTGCTTTTGTTTGCTAGTGGTGGGTAATAGGTAGTGTTGCAGAGAGCCTTGTTGCATATGCGCACCCTCCTTAACCAATCTGGAAAGCTGATACCCCGGCATGGCTTGAATTTGGAAGTGCCTTGTGTAGGTAGAGCATCGCACTCGCCTTTTGATGCGAACCACTTTCCGTCACTTTAAATTATTATTTGGAATTGGCCTGCACCTACTTTCAACTTCCGTCATCATCACCAGATCTCCTCTCTTCTTTATAGGTATACACAATTGGATCTAGCGAATTGTTGCTTTTACTTTACTTCGGACTCTTGTGGTCCTTTCGCTAGTCGCCATGTTTCACCCAAGAAACCATCCACGTGACGAGCGCCATAATGATTTCATGAGATATATTCAACAGGAATCACAGCAAGGACTCGACGGGGACGATAAGGAGACACCATTTATCAGCCCTGATGTTACAGCCAGATGGTGGAAGAGAGGCCGCCCGCAGCGTTTATCTCAAGCGATTGATCGCAGTATTCACGTTCTCCCCACCACGATTGAGAAGGGTTATTTGAACATCTTCTCTATTTTGGTGTATATCGGCAGGACATACCTTATCATGCACTTCATTTCCAACGGCTACCAGGACCAGCAACTACCTTTACTCAATTCACGCTGTTTTGGAGACGATCCTACACTAAAGGAGGACATGGACGATTTCTGCGACAACCAATGGATGTTCTGCCCTCTAATATTCTCAAGCAATACCCCAATGGATAGGCGGCAAATCGACAGTCGGCAAATATTGCCTATTAGACAGGTATCAAAGATGACAACCAAAACGAACCACTCCAAGTCAATTATTCGAGTCGTGGACTTGTATCCTGAATGCTTTGATCACGAATGGAGTTCGACAGTAAGTTATTTCTTCCAGATCTACTATCTTTACTAATATGAGCAAGGACAGGGTTGTCTTCAAAGAATATCGAACGAAAGAAAGAGAACATTTGCGCGAGGCATGGAATAAGGAATACTACGCATTCGTCGCGATCGAATCCTCCGACTACATTGTTAAATATCTTGGCTCATTTGAACAGAATAATCGCTGTTTTATGATACTGGAGTATGCCAGCGGTGGCAGTCTCCTCGAGTTATTCAAGCGCAATGTTACCCCAGCCACGGACGAAGAGCGCAGATTTTTCTTGCATGGCTTGATGGGCATCACCAAAGCGATCGACAAGATACAAAACCTTGGGGGTGGCCTTCGAAATCAACGAAGAGGATTGTATGTAACAGACTCCCAACCTCTTCATTGGTTACTAACATTGTAGTGCTCATCGGGATATCAAGCCTGCAAACATATTGGTATTTCCTGGTAGAGATGGCATGTACTCGTCTGGTTTCCAGATGAAGCTTGCTGATTTCGACACTGCGACACCCGATCGACCACTTGATGAGGATGAGTTTAGTTTTCAGGATAATGGTGGAAACAGGACATATTGTAACTACTCCCATCCCAGTTTACAAGCCTGCTGCTGATCAACATTCTTAGGCTCTCCCGAAGCATCAATATTCTACAGAGACCAGGAGAAGGGGTTAAGACAAATCCCCGTAGCCTCTGATGTTTGGTCTCTCGGTTGTGTCATCAGCGAAGCGATTGTTTGGGTTGCTGGAGGAATGGACGCTCTGGAAGAAGCCGCCAATGATCGCAGAAGAGAAATTTCAACTTATTATCCATCTCTTATCGACAACAGTTTTGGCGAATGCTTCCACAACGGTAATACAGCGCTGACTTGTGTGGGGAAATCACTTTCAGCTGCGGTCGGTGCGCTGCAGGGCCCTATTTCCCTATCGCGGAGTGTTTGCAACCTTGTCGAGCGCTGGATGCTCGTACCAGTAGAAGAAAGAAAACTACCCAGCGATATTTGGAAGAGTTTCGAGGGGACTTACCGCGATCATTTTCGCCAGGCTCAAAGCTCAAGGGTTTATGGCGGGCCTCCCTTCCCTCAATTCGGCTTTCATCCTGTTTTAACTCAATCGCCCAAAAATATGGCTGAGTCTACGTTTCGATCAGATCATTCTCCTCCCCAGCGCCCGTTTTCCCATCCCGAGTCGGCGAGGCCGATTGATATGGCGTTGAGCCATCACAATATGCCCAAACGAGACCCCCTTGGCGTTAATACTCGAATGTCTTTGAACAACGGGACTCCAATTGATCGACGCCTGTCACCCCCATGGAATCACAGCGATGCTCAAGGCATAGCGGAATTGGAAGATCAATCCCCCCTTACCTCAGCGGTATCAGTTAACGACTTCAAACTTGGGCCTCCCTTTGCTCCGCAACAGCATCCGGACATCTCACTTCCCATTCAAGGTCAACATTATCACTCCTCTCCTAATGTAAAGAGTCCTGTCAAAACCTCTTTCGATGCTGATAGACTCGTGCCGCAAAAACATCAGCAGAGCGGATCGAGTATGTACCCGAACATCACTATAGACGATGTTGTCAGTCATCGAAGAAACAACCGCGAAAGAGAATCATTGGACGGTTACGAAAAGTTCATCAACAGAATGGGGCGTCGATATTTCGTCTTTATCATTGATGACTCTGAAACAATGCGCCAGAGGGAACACGAAGTTGTCAAAGTTGTTGAAGTCTTGGTATGGCTCGTCAGGAAGATGCATCCAGCTGGTCCAGAAATCCGATTCACATCAAAAACCGACACGAAATACCCAATACAACGTCGGCCTCAATATCTATCTCAAACGCTAAAGATGGACAGATTCATCGATCCAATACGGCAATGGCTCAGTGGCAACGACGCTGAAACCCTCTGCAACATGAAGCATTCATTCAACCAGATATTCGCAGATCCCAATATGGTGGATCCCAAGCGACCAACAAGTGTTATTATTTTAACAGATGGAATCTGGGAGGGTCGTTCATTTGAAGAGAAGGGTGTTGAAGCCTGTATTACGAAGGTGATCAAGAGAATGGAAGAGAAAAGCCTCGGTGACACCGCCTTCACGTTTCAGTTTTTGAGCTTTGGTAGCAATCCAGATGGTCTTCGCCGACTGATCTATCTCGACGACCATGCCCTCTACGGAGGGGATGAGCATAACAGGATGTAGGTTCATTCTTCGTGACGAGATAAAGTTTGAAGCTGATTATATTAGTGATATTGTTGATCACAAGAGCTCTGAGTCAAATGTTTGGGCAATACTCACTGGGTCAGTGAGCCCAGGTAACGATGACACTTCAGCGGGTCCATCAACGGGAAGGCAGTCCTTTTCTCAGGGAGAATGAGCTATTTATAGGCGTTCACGTTGATTTTTGGTAACTGGAGTTATATAATGACCATTTAGAGGGAGGGCATTTAGACTTGGTTTATCTTAAATACCCACACCGCAACCTATTCGATACAAAGGGCTTTGATCTTCAGCGTTGTTACTTCGGTTCAGGTGAAAGACGAAACAGGCTATACTTTTACAGTTCTAGCGCACTCTGCTTTTTTCCCTTCCTGGCTTTTAGACAGTCTGGGATTGGATGGTGACGTTAGCCCAGTGTCTTCGCTTGGTTTTGCGGAGTGTTACCCTATGCCTCAAGATGATCAACACTTTAATCCATGAGATTGATGGGTAGCCCAAGAGAATGTGATATCAAACCAGAGTAAGCTAGATAGAAAGATCTATGAAGAGATGGTATCATTATTTAGTGATGCTGGCATAACCTGCCTACGCGGATAGCTTCACCAATAATAGTCACGGCCTACATTTTCAGCCTTTAAGTATTGCTGGGGAAGAACCTCTTGAACGACGCAGAAGAAAACATTTTGTTGAGTCTGAAGCGACCCTGAACCCTTCGATGGACAAGGGGCTGTAGTCGATATCTCCCGAGGCCGAAGCACCTGGCGCTGTAATCGTAGAATTCTAGCGACGCAGTCAGTATGAATGATGAGGTGCTTGTACACGAACATCTAAAGAAAAATATGGGGAGCTAAAAGGCCATATAACTCGATTCCTGATTGCGAGTATCAGTTCTCTGGCGTCGTGTTCTGATCCTCATTGCAGCACGAAAGTGAAGTCAAGAACCAGCGATGAGCCAAACTGTGGCAGGAAAACCTAAGGAAAATAGTATCATATGACGTTTATAGACGATAATTAAGAGCTCTTTGCTAATGGTAGCTTCGTTAGGGGCTGGAAATATACTTGTTGACAATTGAACTGTTAGAAGCTGTTAATGCCCCCATCAGCCATCAAAGTACTTGCGCGTTTCTGACCAAATAAAAGCACCAGATCTCAGTAAATATATACCAAGAAAAACCAAAGAGTGGAATTGTATAAGTGTCTACCAATTGAAGATTATACTCAAAGGAACCTCAAGTTACCTTGCCTTGGTGTCACAGAGTACAGCGTCTAAAACGAGGGCAAGGGGAGGCTCATTTCAGGTACGCACACATATTTTGTAAAGGGCCACCGGACCATTCAACAAAGTATTCTTGAAGACATCTCAATTTATCAAAAATAAGTCGAAATTCTAGCATCGTTTTCAACTTACAAAAAGAATCACAGCAACTGGAAGACAACCTAAGCCAAGAAGTTTCATCCTCGATAACGTACCTTATCCGGGGACGGGCCACTAAACCCCAAACACCCAAGCGCCAAAAGCTACCCTTTCATCACTCAAGCTCCCCTCCAACTTAACTTCCAAACTCCATCATTCCCCCCCATCACCAACCACACCACCAACATTATGGCCTCCTACATCGACACCTCCCTCTCCGAGGCCCAACCCGCACCCGAACTTCTCGGCGAAGTTAAGAAACCCAAGAAGAAAAAGGTGCTGCTCATGGGGAAATCCGGCTCTGGAAAATCAAGCATGAGGAGTATCATTTTTAGCAACTACATTGCTCGCGATACACGAAGACTGTAAGTTCAAGCTCCCCCCCACCTCCGATGGAAGGTTGGTTAACTGATTGTATAGGGGCGCAACTATCGATATCGATCTTTCGCATGTCAAGTTCCTCGGAAACCTAACCCTCAACCTCTGGGACTGCGGTGGCCAAGAGGCCTTTATGGAAAATTACCTCTCCCAACAGCGCGTGCACGTCTTTTCCAACGTCGGTGTCCTAATTTACGTCTTCGACATTGAATCCCGCGACGTCGACCGCGATCTCGCAACCTACGTATCCATCCTCTCCGCGCTCCTTCAATACTCCCCCGCCGCAAAGATTTATATCCTCATTCACAAGATGGATCTCGTTGTTCCGACGGCACGTGAGTCGGTTTACGATGAGCGCATTCGGGTTGTGCGACAGAAAACGTTCGAGTATGCGAATTCAGTCGGTATTGCTGCGTCGTCGATTGAGCTTACGCCATTTGCTACGTCGATTTGGGATCAGAGCTTATACAAGGCCTGGGCGTCGATTATTCATGATCTGGTACCTAACCTCTCCGTCATTGAGCGAAATCTCGCGAATTTGGGACTTGCTATCGAAGCGGAAGAACTACTACTGTTCGAGCGCACATCTTTCCTTGCGGTTTCATCCTGGACATCATCTGAAGGTCAACGAAACCCTACCGAGGATCGACTGGAGCGCATGTCCAACATTATGAAGCATTTCAAGCAGAGTATTTCGCGCTTTACCGGTACACCGCGCAACGCCGAGCAATTCATTCGCATGGAGCACAAGGCTGGCAATCGATTCAGTCTATTTATTCTCAAGTTCACGACAAACACGTATCTCATGGTTGTCCTTCCACCTGGAGAAGCTCGGTTCAATGCTGCCATGCTCAACTGTCAGATTGCCATTGAGCATTTCAGGTTTTTGGACGGCCCCGCAACTCCAGCTGCCAACACCGCCACTGCTGCCGCCTAAACTGATAAGACCATATAGATCGGAGTTATCATGGTGTTGGCTTGTTATTTGGCGTTAGGTGTTGAGATACCACTCTAGGTGACTGATTACATATTTTGGAGTATCAGTTATCGGATGCATACAAGGGACTTTTACAGTTTATTTCGCATTTTTAGCTACCTGTGATTCTATTCATGACCTCTATAAGTCAATGCTAGCATCGGGATGCGTCTGACCAGTCCGTAAATCAACCTCAACGCCGATTAAACCATCTAAGTCCACTTGACGACAGCGGTGCCACCCTTCTTGAATTCAGGCATCTCTCCAAGAACCATACTACGGTCGGTATGATCCTTGTTGGGGAATGTCGTGGAAAGGACCCATGATCGGGATCGTGTCTCTGGTGAGGCTCCTTGCACGAAACCGTAGACGTCGTCAATAGTGTGTGTGGTGTTAAATCGAGCTGGTAGACGTGTTCCATCGGGCATTTGGATTCGAATCATGACTGTGGGCTGAGAGTCATCGACGCTCGGAGCATTGGATGAAGTGGGAGCGGCGGAAGCAGCTGCAGGGGCGGCGGACGAAGAGCTTGAGCTCTCAACGCCAGGCACAACAGCTCCAAGTCGTTGGCCGGAGCCACCGAAGGGCTTGTACTTTTTAGGTTGTGGCGTGTATGGTGTTTCATGCTGGTGAAGCTTGACATCGATAGGTTGGTCATGCTGCACGTTCATGAGGTGAAGAGGTGCGCGACCAGCTCGAATCAAGGCGAGGTCGGCCTGGTTTGCGGGATCATCAAATCGGCGAAGGTCACCGTCATCAATACTGAAGCCATCTTGCCAAATGTGAAGAACACGTTCTTGAGGCTCAGCATTTGAAGAGCGGGCCGGGCCAAGAGGATCAGGAATGCTGCGGCTCTCAACACCATCGCCGCCAAGTGTCTGTCCTGTTCCTCGGAAGCGACTGGGCTCAGAAGGTCCAGCTTCGTTCTCGGCTTCGGGGCGTTGGGCGTTACTAATTCGTTAGCTGTGTCCTACTTTAAATACTCTCTGACTTACGCTCGTGCTTTGGCGAGAATGTCGCTGATAATCTTTCTAGGGCCGCCCTCTGAATGGGGGTCCTGAACAGCCAGACCGGATTTCTCACCACCTGCAAAGAGGTTGCCTCTCCCATCATCATCTTCAGGGTCGAAATCATCGTCATCGTCATCACCATGGTCGTGCTGATGGGATGAGCTACCGAGAGATCCTAGAGTAGCGATTCCCCTCTTCTTCTGTTGCGACGCGGCAGGCTTGCGAGTCGGTTGGCTGCTGCGGGCAGCCTCTGGAGCCGGTCGGCCATCGAGGGTTCGAGGACCGGTGTAATTGTCTGGAGCGGGAGCGGGAGTTGTGGATGTGTCGCGGTTATCCTCTTCGGCATCGCGGAACCAGGCATTGCTAGCCTCGGCGAGATCCCAGTTGTGAGCTTCAAGATACTGTCTAGCCTTTGGTGTGTTAGCTGGAGTATTTGGTATGAGTTGGAAGGATGCGAACCTGTTCTGTGCTTGCGCCGCTTAGGCTTGCAAACTCCACGATCTGGGCGTCATGGTCTGCCATGTTGACTGTAAGGCGGGGTAGCTGAAAGGCGAATGAATCAGGTTCCCAAGTGTAGCGAGGATGTGAGAAGTGGTCGAGGTTTGGAGAAGATTCAGTCGGGATAAAAGACACGCAGATGTTGAAAGTGTGTTTGTTGATAAAAGTAAAAGCCAACGCCCAGGCAGGCAGCTTGCTCGTCACTTCTAAGCAAAGGAAGCTTTGGGTTGGTGGCGGTGGGCTCCTACACCCCACCTTCCTTGCCTGTGACACAACTGACCCACCTACCAAAACTGCCCCGGTCCTGTAGCCTTACGTAAGGATCTGGGGGAAGCAACCGCGACGGTTGAGAGGCCGAGATCGTCAACAGCCTCTTCAGAAGCTAGCTAAGCTGACCTCAAACAACAATCGAGCTTCAACGGCCCGATACTCTTGAGTCGTATCCAACCAAACGCTTGCACCCCGAAGCCTGCCATGTCCGACGAACACAACCACCTCGCTGAGTCCGGCGTCACATTGCGCTCCGACAGCGAACTATATGCAGGCGATGCTGGCGATGATATCTCTTCACCTCCCTCTTCAAACTCCCCCGTTATCCTCTACAAGCCCCCTACAGTGTGGTCATTGATACGGGGAGCTGCTATCAACCTTCTACTGCCTTTTATCAACGGCATGATGCTTGGTTTTGGAGAATTGTTCGCTCATGAAGCTGCTTTCAGACTGGGTTGGGGAGGTACAAAGGTATGTTATACGGCGCAATTATGCTTCGAGCTTATCTGAACCTTACTAACAATCATAGGTTTTCCCCCTCTCTCGAAGAAGAGTTCACCCTATCGGACCTGGTATTGAGCTTCGAGAAAAGCCATACGCTCCTCGCCCTTCGCTGGACGATCTTGCGAGCCTGGAGTAAACTGCCGGAAAGCCCTTCACCGTTCGGATTTTTATCCATCATACCAAAAACAACCACTCGTCTTATGAATCATCTACGAAAGAGCAGGGGGGATGAATGCATATCATGTTAAATAATTTGAGATTATATATTAGACAGGAACATGGATTGTGGCGTTTCGTTGCACCGGTGGTTCAAAATGTAAAATCACTCATTCGAACGCCTCAACTTCTATTACAGCCACTCGACTCAATCTTTCAGCTCTAATCACTCCAATCGACTCGTCACAAGCCGAGGCCTAATGACAAGGTCATCCGGAGATCATCAGTGACGGACTATCGCGAACCCGACATTTACCCGCCGGTGCCGGAAAACCTCCAAAAAATTCCCAGCAACATCGCGCAACTTTAGTCCGACCATCCCACTACATCACCGCCGCAATGCTTCCCAGCCGAGGAATAGTGCGCTCTTTACCTTCGGGCGCTTTTCAGAGGCCATGCGGTCCATCTGTACATCCACCTCTGGACTAATTCAAGAACTGCACTAACAATTGTAGATGCCAAGGACCCTGGGTAGAAAATTCGATGCTCGACAATTCGGTACAGCGTTGAAGAGCGCTCGCACACCTCTTACGGCTGGGACCAGAGTTGGTGTCAAGAACATTGCTACGCCTGTCGTTCTGGGAGGCATTGCTTCTTCAAGGCCACTCTCCATCTGGGGTTACAATATCTATGGAAAGAAAAAGACAGAAGAGCCCGCTGTTGAAGCCGTCACAACACCCGAAGCTCCAACTCCTCCCGAGACCATCGATCCTACACCCATCAACGATGCTCCCACCATGCCCGCCGAAACTGTCGCAAATGTGACACAGTCTGCTGAACCGTCTTCCGTTCTACCCTCCGAATTCGACCTCGAAAGTATTGCCGACCTCGCCAACCCTAGCATTCTCACTATGCCCGAGAACATTGGTTTTCTGAAAGAGATTGGCCTTGATTATGGTTGGGGCCCTACATCGGTCATGCAATGGGTTCTCGAACACGTTCATGTCTATACCGGCCTTGGCTGGGGTGGTTCCATTGTCGCAACTGCACTCTTATTACGTGCCCTCATGATCTACCCTCAACTTCGCAGTGTCAAGTTCAGCGCTGCTACGGCCAAGATGAAGGATGACCCTCGCTCTAAGGAAAGCCTGGAGCTCATGAAGAAAGGTTATCAGACTGGCGACCGCGAGATGGTACAAAAAGGACAGTTTATCGGCAACATGGTCCGTAAGGAATACGGAGCCGAGATGAAGCACATGTTCTGGGCTTTTATGCAGATTCCCTTCAGTTTCGGTCTTTTCCGAGTCATCAATGGCATGATCCATATTCCCGTTCCCTCCATGGAGGACGCTGGTTGGGCCTGGTTCACTGACTTGACTGCTGCTGATCCCTTTTATATACTCCCCATGGCCGGTACCGCTCTTCTAATTGGCACCTTGAAGGTAAGTTTTCCACTCTTTTCTTGGAACTCTATCTAACGCCAGTTTCAGCTCAACTCCAAATACACACCACCAGCTCAAAAGGCCATGATGAAGAACATGGTCTATGTTATGAGTGCAGTCACTTTGATAGGCACAAGTTTCCTCGGCGCCGGTGTCAACCTCATGATGGTTTCCACTGGAGCTGCCACTTTCGTCACCGCCGCTATTCTCAACAACGAGTCCGTCCGTCGCGCTCTTGACCTTCCTATTCCCAAGTTCGAGCAGCCCGTGTATAAGGCTCCCCGAGTCACTCAAGCCAAGGGTATTGGGGGTCTTCGTGAGCGTCTCACCGATAACCTCGACACCATGAAGAAGGGTGTTTCTGATCAACTCGGCAACATGACGAATCAGTACAGCGGTACTGCTGAGGATCGAGCTGAGAAGGCGCGAAAGGAGCAGATTCAAAAGATTGAGTCAATGCGCCGAAAGTTGGAGCGTGAGGAGTTTGAGAAGAAGTACAAGCGATAAGCATTTGTATCATCAAACCAACTGTAAAATAAGATCAACATGTACACTGCTCAACGGGATCAGGCATTGTATAATAGCATTGGAGGGGAGCGAAATGATACCGGGGCTTTTGCATGACTGGATAAAAGTGTCTGCATGTATCTATCGATGTAATAGAAACAACCAACTATCCCAATTATTCTGGTCAGGACAACGAAAAATGATTAAGCGTAAGCGAAAACGCCTTTAATGACATTGACTTGTGTCTCAATTATAAACTAGGCAAACTCTGCCAAGGTTCCTTTTCCGCCCTGCAGCTCTCTTTTGCCTTCATTTCATTTGTGTAATAGAAAACCACCCCTTAATTCTTTGCCTTTGAACAGCAAAGCATTTTCTTAATTGTTGCCGTTGAAGCGGCAAAACATCTTCTGGTTAAGTGAATAATGCTGATGCTTTCGAAGAGAGTTGTTAAAAGCCTTCAGTGTTCCACACGCTTTCCTCCTTCTATCCCGGTTCCGCCGTAATGTTTCATTTCAGTAATACATCCAAGAAGGGCATATGAAGAGCCTTTGAGCTTAGAATACGGTGCCGTCGCTTTCGATAAGGATCGGGGGCTCCTTTGTATTAGGTCTGTTGATTTCGGCAATCTCACGGCCGCCCTGGGATATGTTAGTGATGTTTTGTGTGGTGTTTTGTGGATAACTTACCCTCCAGCTACCAGCCTCTAACAACTGCGCCAAAGTTAATTCATTTCCGTTCAACTCTGACTTCAGCGCCTTGTTAACCTCAACGCACAGCATATCAAGGAAACCGACTGTGACACCTCTCCACTCAACGATGACATCGTCGCTAGGCTCAAACATGGGTGCTACCTCGACACCCTTTGCGCCTGTCCGTTGTACCCACTCGTTGTAATTCTGAAGACCCCTCTCTAAATCATCCTTCCTTAAGTTCAAGACACCCATATCGACGAAAAGACCACCGTTTCGGTACTCGGGCAGACCAGTGAGCAGTTCGGTTCCGGCAAAGTGCATCTTGAGGAGCTGTTGCATGGGTTGCATGAGCGAGTAGGTGAGCCATTGGGTGAGTTTGTGGAATGGAAGAATAGACTCCCAAGCAGCGGCATTTGAGCTGTTTGGAAAAGCGGAAACCTTGGGTGATGCGCCAGGTTGAGGCATAGCCTGGCAAGGCCAAGCATCACCAAGAGAAACACCGTTGATCGCGGTTCGGTTTGCGGGCCAAATGGGAGCGAGACCGGTCATTAGAACGTTCCACAGAACGGGCAGGGGAACGATAAGCATGGATGAAGCTTGTGTTGAGGGGTGGCCGAGGAGATGGTCTAAAAAAGATTAGCTTTGTCGCGGCAGGCCGTTAAAGTTACATACCAATTAAGCATCCAGGGCGACCCTCAAAGCCCCAGAAATCGTCCTTAGCGGCTAAAGCTTCTCCAAGGCGGATCAGGAGATCGGTGCGACCCTGAATACCAGCCATTTCATTGCCTGGTTTTGATTGAAGACCAGCAGCGAGCTTCTCAACAGTGAGATTCTTGAGACCGTCCTTGTCGACTTGGAATTTGTTGTTGGGGTTTCCAGAAAATAATCCCTGCCAAAATTAGCATTTTGCAATGCGACAGAAAATCTGTACTCACAGTCTTGAACATCTCCAAGCTAGCAACTGCGATACCCTCTGATCTTCTGTACACGCGACCATTTTCATTACTCTTGTATTGCCAGGAAGTGCCAGCGCCCGCATCTAGGAGAACGCTGACTAGGAAAAGGTCGATCAAACGTCGGCATCGCTCTGTGTTATCCACATTGGTGGGCCAGGTAGAAAGTAGCTGGGCAATGCGATCTCGGCCTCCAACAGCAAAGTGTTGGTATCGACCATGGCCGGGAATGCTGAGGAAGGGAGCATCATAGTCTCGCTATGAGCTGTTAGCTTGAAATGTGCAATTTTCATAGTCACTCACCTTGATAATTCCAGTAACAAAAGTAACAACGTCAGGAAACTTGCCCATATCCACATCGAAATGCTTCAATTCATTGCGCAGCGCCTTGTCTGTGACAATCTTGCTTCGCTCTCTCACAGCACCAAGACTTCGCAGGTAACCAGCAGGGTCGAGTTGGGGGTCCGGAGGTCGAGGAAGATCGATCTTTGGGAGTTTGACTGGAGACATTGGGCCACCAGGGGATGTGCTAGTAGCTGAAGTTCGATTGAGCGGGTTGCGGCTGGCGCCGGGAGCAGGAGATCTCAAGCTCGAAGAATGCGAGTTTACGCTCACATTGGATTGGGAGGTGTTGATGGCCTGGTCGCCCTTTGGCGTCTTGTCTTTACGAGAAAATAGGCCCATTTTGACGGGCTTCTCGGAAATAACGTTACACGGCTGTTGTACAAAATCGAGGAAATTCGTGTTTGTTGTATGTAGAATCTGATCTGGACTGATGGAAAGACCAGACGAGAAAGCTGAGGCTTCGGGGAGGTGGGGCCTCTAAGAACGGGTTGGACTGAACTGAATTGGACTGGAGGGGAAGGGTCCGTGAGTGGGCGCGCAAGTAGAGACGGACGAAAGAGTGATTAAGAGAGGGACGAGCGTCCGTCGTGCGTCGTGGATGCGTCGAGGATCGGAACGAAGCGAGAAATGATTCGATGGCTACAGCGCGGGATGCGCGGGCGTTGACCTCGTGTCTTTGATGCAAGGGAGCCAGCAATTGAGATGTGACAGGACCTGAATCAGCGTCTAAGAGTCTCTGCAGAAGCAACGCAAAGAAAGCTATCAACGACAAAAACAGAAACGGTAGACAAGAGGGAAGGGGATGGGGGTAAGAAGACGGGGCACGGCGCTTTTGAGGAACCCCAAAAGCGAGCAAGAGCCAGCCAGCCAGCCAAACTAAGAAGTCGAGAAGTGAACTGACTGACTGATTGACCAGGGATACCTAGGCAATTCGGAACAGATGAGCAGAGCAGACCAGAGCGAACAGTGAAAGTGTGTATCCACACCGGTACAAGGACCCTACCCTTACAGGTTGATGTCGAGCGAGGGAAAAAAAAAAAGAGGCGTCAGGGGGGAGACCCTCGACTCCTCTGCGGGGATTCGGGGCTTGAAGGCTTGGAGCTAGACCCAACAGCGGCCCAAGCCCAAGCAATGGGCTACCTGTGAGAGTTGGAGGTGACTGAGCAGTCGTTCGGGGCCCCTGAGTACGTCGGCGATCGCGCAGGGTGCAAGGGATTTGCAGGGATGGTAGAAGGATGCGCTGCCTAGCACTGGCCACTGTTATTGGTGTCGCTGGTGCTTTTCGGGCTTTGCAGTGGTGGAATCGACGGCTTTTGAGCTTGTCTAGGTCATCTGCACTCAACGGGTCTCACGAGTCAAAGGATTTCGGCGTATCTGCGATTTCTTGGCTCAAGATTGAATTTTGGGGATTCTTCTCCGAGCCACAGCGTATGAACCTGGTAGTTGGTGATCTTGCTAGGTTCAAAACTGGGGATTAGTTATGAGCGGCTCCGTTCATGTTCAACACATGTCCAATACCTTATGAATCGCCAAAATGATCTTGGCGACAAAGGTCAAGCATTTTATGATGCAATGGCGTAGCTCGTACAACAAGGCTGATTCAGGTTTGGTTCACGACGAAGAAGAGAAGAAACCCGTAAAGAACCCTTGCTGCAGCTGCAGGATGGATGGATGTGATGTGATGCTAACTGGCAGCCTTCTGAATAGCCAAATTCAGCTAGACAGGCTAACTATTGAAGACGGCTCGTTCTGATTGACGGCGAGCCAGAAAAACGGAAATGAGACAGACGCAACGAGTCATGAAAGATTCATGACAACCTGCTAAGCGCCTGGTACATTTGCATAACGAGAGCGGCGATGTTAGTGGGTGACGGACTGGTCAAGATCAAGCACTAATAAGGCCGACTGAGAAAATTGTTGAGGCCGAGCACAATAGTAATTGTCAATGTAGCAATTGAATTCTTGGGTACGGAGTAAAAGGATCGGCACGAAGCGAGACAAACAAATAACGATGAAGCTGAAATGTAGTCAGTTGATGTGAGACATTCTGGAATGTCCAATGTCTACCACAATCGCGCGTACACTCAGGCGAGGTCAACTCCGCAATAAACCGATAGAAGCAGCCAAAAAAGAAAAGACATGGACGTTGCTCGCGGCAGGCAACCAATTCAGGTCTGTATCCTAGAGGTACTGTACTGTAGGTACTGGAGGCTAAAAGTGTATGTAGTGTAGTGTATCCGTAGGTACGATAAAGAACACCAATCGGTTGGGACGTCAAGTGAAAAGAGAAAGGTGGCTTTTGTTCGAGAAAAAGAAAAAAAAGAAATGACTGACAAGCGGCGAATAAAATGATTCGAAAATGTAGGAGAAGAAGAGAAAATGCAACCCAAAAGTAAACCTGTCAAATTTAGTGGTGATTTGGTTCGAGACGTCGTCGAGGAAGGAATTACATTACCCAACCAGATCACCTTCTGTTACTGAGATGAGGCAACAGCATACCTGTCAAGTTTGCTCTTCAATTGATTCAGAGGAAATATCCTCCGTATTCAATTCCTTCTCGCTCCCCCACTTCAATCTTACAACACATGGCAAGGGACGGAACCGCACGTGGCATCAGAGACAAACACGGCCCGGAGAACTTGAGCAAAAACAAATAAGACATCCAATATGCAATGCAATGTGATTGTGATATATAATCTTTGGTGCAGAATAAGTAGACTTCCAGAGTTTTGTGGTGATAATGACTCGATCAATTGAGCAATATATGACTTTCACAACATCCTATTCAGGCAATGTATACTAATGTTGCTAGATTTCCGAGTCAGCCTCAATACCACCCACACAAAGTCTGTCTCTTCTATCGAGCCCTGCGATTTCTATGCAAGTCTCCCAGGCACAATCACACTGTCACATTGAACCCTTGTTCTTCCCCGGTGCTTGATCCCTGTCATAGAAAACATCAGGTTCGCTTTAGGTACAGTATTACTCTCAACTCTTCTCTGTTATCTCCATTCGCCCTATCTTACCTGCTTACTGTCCATTATTCATTCACTTCCGCTGACTCGAGCATCATAAACACCTTCTCAATGATCCACTAGCTCTTGTCGATCCCGTCCTCAAGATGCAAGCCAGGATCTTTGTGCAGATTGTCCGGTCGCTGATCTACCAAGCACTGACCATGCCAGTAACAACCGCCAGTTCATTATTCGTTTTCCCCCTCTAACAACAAATAGTTTGCGGTCGGCCTGCCCTCTTTGGCCCTACCAGTTAGTTTACTCCGCCGTACTACGTAGTACGTACAGTACCTAAAGGCTAGTCTTGCGCTTGACCAGGGAGACAATTTACACTGGTAAATCACCCGGAACTAGCGAGGACAAGTCAGGGGTAAACCTAGTCTGCTTGGAATTGGATGCTCATAACGGCTTCTCTTCCATCAAGCTTCTGCTGACTCTCCCCCATGAAGTGTGTTTTGTGTCTATTGGTCGCCTGATGATAATAACGTGGCTGTTAAGAGTCTGTGCGAGGCTGTCTTTCATGTTGTGCATCGTCAATCCACGCCTCACCCGCACGCACGAGCATGATGTTTTTTAGTGACTTTGCTTTTTACAGCACAACTTTATTTAAACAATATCAGACTTAATATCACTAATGATTACAGAATATCTTTTACAGCATCTCAACTGCTGTCCCTTGAATCATGTCTCTCATTGTCGATCTCATCGTCAAGTATCCACA
Organism: Fusarium algeriense; assembly: GCA_002982035.1. Taxonomy (NCBI): domain Eukaryota; kingdom Fungi; phylum Ascomycota; class Sordariomycetes; order Hypocreales; family Nectriaceae; genus Fusarium; species Fusarium algeriense. Next base: position 42,744 of record PVPY01001279.1, on the reverse strand, counting down.
ACTTCAACCCGACAAGCAAAAGAACCTTTCCTCACAATAATAACAACAGAAAACAGAAGCTTGGTATCAAGAATGGCTCTGACCCTTGATATCATCGGCCCGGATCGTCTTCCCCCGGCGGACCCAACCCGAATTGGGGCTTCACCGGGGGGGTTATTCCGAGTCTTTGATCCCAGTCCTCGTTCCTGGCTAAACGAAGCGGAACCATTCAAGCGTAGAGAACAATAAGCCAAGGTTGCAGCGAGATTAGGGGGATGGAATTTTCGAAATGGAAGCTCGGGAGAAGGGCTCACGAATGTGATGGCTCATTAGAAAAGCGAAGTGCCGCCTTTTGCATTCCAGTTGACGGACATTTATAACGACCCGACAAACTCAACGTTAACTTTGGACTTAAATTAATCTTTAGCGATTGGAACACACGCTAATGAATGGTCTTGGCAACGCACTCAATCTTGCATATCCATTCCGCACCAGTTTACGATTACCTCAATTCGGACGAAAGGGTGGCACAGGGTCTCTTGAACTTGGCCGATATTTGCAATGGCCGATATTACGGTGCATCTACAGAGTAGCAAGTACCAACTCCCAAGTCTCAAGAGTCGCATCTGTGTAGCATTTTGCGTTGTTTTCATCGCTACTCATTTACCGGCTTCCATAAATCCCATGTCTTCCCAATAAAAGCCCCCTGTCACCGGGAATCTTCCCCGGACGTTCCCTCGGTTCCGTTATTTCATTACATTCTCGTTAAAACACAACGCCCATTTTATCCCACATGGCACCCTTTCTCAGTTCGTAAACTCTCATTCAGCCTGGTTACTGTATTGCCCATGAGGTGGCGTTGGGCTTTCTTTATTAGGTTCAGCTAGCTTGTCCTAGATACCAATCCGTGTCTGTGCCGTGCCCCGGACTCTGGACGGTTTTGTCTTGCATGACTCTTGCGCTTTGATCTCCAGTTCACGCTGTGATGGCCTGATCCTTATCCACGGGTAGCTGTGTTGTGTCCATGTGTTGAGACATGTGAAGGCTGAGAGACGAGTACTCATTCAGAAAGAAGTGACAGAGAAAACAACGACAATGAAGAATACATCCAATTCAGGGTTCATGAGGCAGCAGTAAATCCCCTGTCATTACCACGTTTTCCCACACTTTGGGGACTCTTCACGCCGCAGAAGTGCATCGTCCCATGCATCCAAAAAAGAACCAAATCCGAATACCATCCAACACACACCATGCCCATTTCCCATCCCAGACCCAACGACTTCTTTCGAGAACACCTCACCAGGGGCAATCCCGGGACCGTTTCAGCCATGGCCAGAAACAGACCTTCGCTCCGAAGATCCTCCTCGCTTCGATGGAATTGCAACCAGAGAGCCGGTAACCTAGACTGTTCTCGTCACAAATTTAAACTTTTCGCTTCCGTTTCGCAATACGGGTTTTGGTCCTGACTATAACGGAGAGTTTTTTTTTTTACCTGCAACAGGAGAAAAAAGACGGTAGCTGACTCGGTTTTGGGATGACGGTTTGTTGTCTGAAACGTCTGTGAGTGACATTTAAAGGGAGGTAGATCGAAGCTTGTCTGTTTCCGGGTGATTTTGAGCTGAAACTGAGGTTCGTGCGGTTGGTGACAGTTCCGATGAGATTTAGTCTGGATGAAGCTGAATCGAGGTGCAATTGTTACGTCAACGATGCAAGAGGAGGACCTCAAGTGTCTAAAACTGTCGAATGTATGCGACTCGATGACCAAGTTGGCAAAAGAATGCGAATCTTGAAGGCTTGGGACGGACCAAGCACCTGGAGAGTATGAATGCTAAGCTTTGTCTGATAAGCAGCCACACGTGGTTGAGCTCAGTCTAGCTTCTTGGAGATAGCCATCAAGGGACATTCAACTGAATATGAATTTGAACGGCGCAGATATCTGAAACCACCTACAAGTGTGCACTGATAAGTCCCAATGGTCTTCCAGCCTCATTCATGGCATTTCATCCCTTGCAGTTAGTTCAGTCGAGAATCGAGATGGCATGATAGCAACGTCACAACAGACAAAGGCCTGGACACTCAGTTGTGGCATTTACATTAAGTTCAAAAGTGATGAGTGTAACGTTTTACTTTACGTGTAGTGGGTTGCGGACGGCAAGGCAGTGTATCAATTGTAGCTGTAGTCAACTGCCGAGTTGTTGCAACGAGCCGTGTTTGACGTTGCGTTTAAGCTCATGGATCATCAAACGTATTTCCGCGCGTATAAGTCAAGTCACCTGAATAGATTACCACCAAACAGGGTCCAGGTGTGACACGAGAGATGGAAATAACTATAGTCTACGGACATGAACTTCAAGCTCCACTGTCGAAGGTAACTTCAACATATCCACCCAGAAGCAGAAGCTGGAGGCGCATTTCGTGACATGAATAAATCCGTATTACGATTAACACTAGAATATACTTATCAATTGTAATCTTATTGATGTTATCCCGCCCTTGGGATACAAGGAAAGCCCGGGACATAAATCTTGGCATCTTAGCATATAATAATGACCGTGGGCTTATAATGATCAGTTAGTAAATTATTTGGAGGTCGATTATAACCCGCCAGATCATATCACGTTATGAATTATTGGTTGTTTCCCTTCTTTCTCTCTCACCCTCTAGCGCACTCATGTGGCTTGTTATGAATGCGATTTTGATCTTGCTCCAGTCTCGGGTAGGTTCTGAATAGCCTCATCGACTGGAACACCAACATTTAGGTATAAATTCATGAAAAAGAATTACCTGCACACTTCAATTACTGCAGTCAATTGTGTTTGATGGGCTGTCCTTGCGCATCCCGCCAGAAAGTTGGCTGTGTTCTTAGGCGCTCGACTGGCATGTGTAACAGAGCGCTGCAAGTCTAATTGGTTGAAGAGCCTAATGGTCATCTTCCCAACAGCTAGTGCTGGTCCAACTTTTTCTTCGAGGGAAGTTTCCTTAACTTAATCAATATGGGTGCTTAATTATGGCGAGACTTGAGTTGGCCTTGTCACTCTGTCTGGACCTGTAGGAACCTCTGATTGAACGCGATGGGAAGATGACATCTGAAAGCCCATCACCTGCACTTCATACTACTTTCAGCTCTTTTTGTGACTTGGGTGGCGCTCTCCAAATAACAAGGCGCACCAGCACAGCCTGATTAGGCTGTCAGCTAGATCATTCACCCCAACTTCTCTTTTCTTCCATCTATCTCTTGATCATTTCGAGCTCAAACATCACGCACCATCCACGAAGAAATCGCATTTAGACGATCGGGCTTTACGTACAATCTCCGCGATGTCGGGCCTTGAGATCCTTGGGGCCATTGCGAGCTCTATTGCTCTGGCACAAGCAGTCCAAGGAACACTCAAGGCCGTCGACTTTCTACGCCAGAACTCGGAGATGAAGAAGGAGTGTAATAAACTAAAGAAAGAAGTAGGTTAGCCAAATGAATTTGGATATGATTTGTGCTAAAGATGACAGATACTCATGATCGACTGCTTCATCAAGCAGGCAAAAGAACAGACAGACCCGATGATGCCAGCACAACGACTCCATGGCTCCATAGAGCATCCACTAATATCCTTAACAATACAAGAGCTTGAGGAGATATTGGATGAGCTTAATGAGATCGTGGAGAAATACTCGCGCTCTCGTAAAGTCCACGATCCGAAGCGCTATACAGATAAAGTCAAATGGTTCTCGGAGGCAAGCAAGATTGAAGAGCTTCGAGAAAGAGCCCAGGCTACGAAGTCCAATCTACACATGGCGATCACGTTCCGAGTTTCTTCTATGGTGGATAGAGGAAATGTGCGACAAGAAGTGTGAGTTTTTGGGGTTCTGTGTTATGCTTAAACTGATACATTCGAAGGCTCTTTCACCGCGTGACCCAACAATTGACTTACTATACACAAGAGACTCACAACATCTCTCAGCCATTGCCCAAATTACTTGAAGGGCCTCAATCTATACCAGAAAGCTCAACTGCAAGCCTACAACCCTGGACGCAAGCTGTGGCGATTCACAGCAAGCTCGGTTCACCAGCAACGGAAGAGAATAGAGTTGCTGATATATCGAAAATGCTCTTGAAAAACACTGCCGATCATTGTGTTACCAATATCAAAGAAGAGAGCTTTGTCAGTGTGACTTCGATACAACCTCTTGGCACCCGCTTATGTGACTTAACCTGTCAGTGCCTGTGTCATCGGAGCAGACGAAAGCATACAGGTGCATGGGCGAGCCCACTATTTGGTTCATGGCTTGTTAGTTATAAACCGTCAGATAAAGCCTGCAGAAAAAACTGTGGATCAAAATCTGGAGTTGAGCTTGAGTTTCGGCTTCCAAGTCGGTTATGGGCCGGAATTCTCTCGTTCAAGGCACATCAAGGACCAATGATCAGCTTTTCTTTGCGCCCATCAAGGAATCTTATGTTAGTTGAAGGCATGTATTGGGTGCTCCAAGACCCGTTTTTACTGGAAAAAAGTATTAGAGACGGTTTTGTGTACTTTCCAGATGACACATACGGGGATGTGTGGTCCCTGTTAACGGTAAGTAAACCCGGCATGAAATGGGATAATAGGCAACCTGATTATAATTCAAGATGATGGTGAGCGCTGAGAGCTGGGAATGTGTTGAAATCCTTCTCAAGCTATGGGAAAATATATTGCCACGCCAGGGGCTTTCCAGGTTTGTTTCGTTATGACATGCGTATGTCGGCCACCACTAATGCTGGATAGAGATATCGGATACTGTTTTAAAGTACGTTGTGCTTCAGAACCTGAGAGTGCGAAGACAAAAGCAATAGAGAAAGCACTATCGTTTGTACACGATTGGGAAGACGTAAGCATGACTAAAGTTCACATAGCTGCAGCAGAGGGCGGAGTGCTGGGCGCCTTGCGAGAACAACCTTGGGCCATTGAAAAATTTGATGAATACGGAAAGGCTCCAATCCATACTGCAGTTAGATCCAACAATTTTGAGGGACTTGAGCAGCTAATCGAGGCCAAAGCGAACATCAATCATCAAGATGCTTTTGGCTGCACCCCCCTTATGGAGGCCGCTTGGGAAGGAAACGAGAGAATGATACAGAAGCTCTTGGAGTATAAAGAGTGCCGGAGACTTGTCTGCCAAGTCGACTTGCATGGCCTAACTGCGCTTCATTTTGCTGTCGCAGCGTCTTCAACCTGTGTCCGATTATTACTCGAGGCTGGAGCGCCCGCGTCAAAGCCCGATCAAGACGGCCTAACTCCAATGCACTGGCTTGAATTGGGAAAGCAAGAAGAACAAGAAATTGACAAGATAATCGAGCTTTTACTAGTTTATCGAGCTGATATCGAATCGAAAAATTGCCTAGGCGAAACGCCAGTATTGCAGGCATGTCGACAAGGCGACGTCCCCGTCCTCCGGGCTCTTGTCAGGGCTGGCGCGTCATTAAGTGCCATCGACTCAAACCGATGTTGCATACTTCATAAAGCGGCCTACTCCGACAACTTTGAGGTTATCAATTTCCTCGCAGAGCAAGACCTTGAGAATATCGACCCACAGCTTCGAGACCTCTTCAATGGCTGCACTCCTCTGGGCATCTTAACGTGGTTCTTAGATGGCTATCAGTCACCTTTACGGACTCGCCCGACTACAGATCAGCAGCAGGACTTCATCAAACTCTATTTCGACTTATTGATACGCGACTTGGAGCGTCATATGTCAACCCTTGGGAATGTTCGCCAAGTCATAGAAGACAGAGACTCACCAGCAACAACAGAACTCCTCGATATACTTATCGAGAGGAATGAGGCCGGTTTCCGGCAGAACCTTGTTGACTGGTACAGAGGGTTGCAGTTTTATGTTGCAGAAGGCAAGTGGGATTGTTTAAAGGAGGCTATATGCGAGGAATATGAGGAAACATCTGAGAGGGCTAAAAGGGCAGCGATTGCGAGAGGGAAGACAATCACGAACCCAGAGATGAAGGAATTCTTTTAATAGAGAATTTGAAGATTTAGGTAATAGATCATCATGAAGCCAGGCAGAGAAGCCATGGGTATGAAAGGCCGTGTTTAGCACATCCATTTATTTCTTAGCATAACTATCTGCAAGTTATCTCTTCTCTGAAAACTCCTCTGCCCTCGGCTGTACATCCTCTCCCTGGCCATAAATAACATGATCGGAGATATCATCAATCTTCAAGAAGCACTTCCGGCCCTTAATAACCCAGAATCCGAGTCCGATGACCAACGTACCACCAAATACAACAATGGCAAAGTTCATATCCCCCACAGCTGGGTTTGGTGATCCAGGGAAGAAGAAGAAAATAGTCGTAATAACAGTGTAGATAATGGAAATGACGTTGAGTGCTGGCCCAAATCTTCCCAGACCAAACTCTCCTCCAGCAGGTAGCTTATCTCGACCAACAGCCATCAAGACAGCGATAGGGATCGCGTATGAAATTGTCAGGGCAATGGTGCTGACACTCAAGATGGCCGAGAGTGTGGTGCTTGAAAAGAGGTACAAAAGCCCAAGGATATTGATGAAAGCTCCCTGGAGAATCAAAGAGCGTGCAGGGACTTGCCAGTAGGGGTCAACATAGGCAAAGTAATCACCATATGGAAGACCTCGATCACGGGCAAAACTCCAGGTCAGTCTCGAAGCTGAAGTCAAAATCGATACACCTTGACCAAATCCGTTGAAAGTGAACAGAGCAATCAACACAGCACCTCCTTTGAGACCAACAACATTCTGAACAACTTCGATGAAAGGAAATCCAGAGGGTGCATCCAAAGTGGTAGCAAGATCTTGAATGCAAAACAAGCAAGCAACCAAGAAGACGAAACCTGAAATAGCACCCATAACAACAGCCAAAACCATTGTTCTCGGGGCATTTCGTCGAGGCGCGGGGATTTCTTCAACCATGTGAAGAACAGAATCATACGCAGTGAGAGCATATGCAGACTGAACAAGGCCAAGAAACCAAATAACGCCATCAGCCCAACCCGTTTCATTGATCCAAGTTCCAAAGACGAATTTTGCAGATTGATATTCGAGAGTTGAATTCGTTCCAACGAGGATGGGAAGGGCGAGACAGAAGGCGACGAAGAGGCCGACGAAGCCAACGGCGACAAAGTTGTTGAACCAGGGGAGGAACTTTTCTGATCGGCAGCCGACGTAGTTTACAAAAGTAAACAAGATGTTGATTCCGCTGTAAACCAGGAACATAACCCATCCGTGGCTCATTCCTGTCCATTCAGGGTCAAACATGAGTTTCATCGACAGAACAAATTGCGCCATGAAAGCAATCTGCGAAGCAGAAAGACACCACCATCCAACAACGCTAATAAAAGCGGTTAAATAGCTCGCAAATCTCCCCGCAGAAGTCTTCCAAAGCTTTCCCACCCAGAGAGCTTGCCCAAGAGCAGAAGGCATACTAGAGCACATTTCGCTGAGTGACATGGCAATAGCAACATTGCAGAGTGTAACGAGGACAAGACCCCAGAGACAAGTCACGGGACCGCCGTTCCGAATACCCGTTGCGAGACTTTGTGCACAGACTGCCCATGTACCGAGAATACAAAAGGCGAGGGATAGCATGCTTAGGGTGCTAAATTTTCGAGACAGGACCTGCTCGTGGCCGAGGGCTGCGAGGTCGAGGGCATCGCGTTCGGCCTGGTTCATTTGTGTTGTTTTCTCCATGGTACGCCAGAGCTTGAGTCGATGGTCGGATGAGTGTAGTAAAAGGTTGTGCTCATTCTCTGGCAGTAAAAAAAAAGATATTATATCAAAAATGATATTAAATTCACTGTCGATATTGATCTGATGTACTACATAGTATGGGATATGAGCCTCTTATATATCCATCACTTATCTTTACCCCAGATATCCATGTTACACCAGCCCGTGCGCCAAGTAACCCTCCGCATCAAACCACTTTGCAAAACATATGCCCTTTTCAGTTTAGTGCAGGCGATTTGGGAGCGGTTCCGGGTGGGTTTCCAACTAGAGAATAGATCGGTGTCTAGGTCTAGTTTCTGCCGAGGGAGGGTTGACATCCTTATCTAACGGTCGAATTACCTCATGGGTTTGGAGGAGGCTGATAAGGGTTGTGGCATATGAGGGGAACTTCCATAAAGCATCGAGACTCAGCCATTGGGTTGTTGTCTTATTGGCTGATAATTTACGATCAAGTTAACTATCGCTTTAACATTCCTAAGAGGGTAGTAGGCGACAGAAAACGTGGGCGTCATCATCAGCAGACTCCAACTGCCTATCATTCACCTGAGCATCATATTTTCTGACCTCTCCAAGTGCTTGTTCAAATTCCCAATTGTAACAACGGTTGAGAACTGAAGCTTTCAACTAACTATATGCGTGATGCATTATAGAGAATCAGTCTTAAAGAGAAGTGTCTATTGAACTTTGCTTCAAGAGCTCTGTCTATAAAAATGAAGCTGTATTCGTTACCCCAGGTTTTGCTTCCAAGCCTTTACACATCTCTCAATTCGCGTATCAACCACCATGTCTGACAGTGAGAATAACCAAGAGGCCAACACAGCGGTTACCAAAGAGCAGTACGAAGAAGCAAGGAAGAACTGGTTAGACACAGCCCCAAGGCAGCTCAATAGGCCAAAGGCGAAGCCAAGAAGAAGTACGACGAAGCCAATCCCGGTACACCATATGTGGAATGGCTCCTGCGACGGGTGATATCTAATACTTTAAAGTGAACTGATGCCGGGCTGTCGCTGACCCTTGCTCATAGAGCCCTGCATTCACTAGAGCCTACCATGCATTCGGCAAGGCCCAAGCTGCATTTGACGACGCTTATCTAAAGTTCGATAATGCAGCTGCACAGACATGGATTGATGCGAGGAGTGCAGAAAAGAAGCGTCTGTGGAATCATGATGAGGATGGGGCCCCTTTCCCGATCATTTTACCTGAGAATATTCCTGCGCCTCCAAAGACTTGGGAGGAACTGTGGTGGGAAGGACCTAGCAGATATGAATATGCCTGGTAACAAATTGACAGGACCTTCGTCGCATCATGGATTGGAGAAGCTATGGCAGAAGTTCGTATTTCCGGGCCGAGAATGATTGGCATTTGTAATTCAGACTCAGTTTATGTAAGAATTGGGAAATGTTCTTGAGCTAGAGATATTCGTGCATTATTAGACTTGTTTGTGCAATGTTGAGTCCCAGGAGTAACGAATGCTGAGGCTGAGTACCAAGCCCGGGGAACTGAGTCCACCACAGATCTTTACCTTAGTCCCAGGGCTTGTACCTCGCTAAAATGAACATACGTCAAAGGCAGCATAAGGTAAGGTACTGGATACCAACTTCATCTAACAGCCAGCGCAATGAAACTCGAAACCGCCATGCTGATGTTGCAATCCCTTTACCCCGTGGGGAAGATCTTACGTTGATCACAAAAAGGCAATCCATCACGTAAAAGAAACAACCTCATCGCCTTGATCGTGATAACACAAAAGCATGGACGTTAAAATTGGGCTTTGGGTTTACCAGGATCATCAGCGGGCGGCCCACACCACATCAAAGATGGTGCTTGTACGAATTAGGAAACTTCGGGCGACAGCTGATAAGACTGAATCACAGGTTCTGTGATAGCTTTTGAATTGTTTTGCTAGACTACATGTCCCAAGTTCGGGGTTCTTTCGATGCCCCCTTTTGTTTTCCTTTTGACAATCTGGTTCTCTGCACATGAATCTGGATGGATTAGTTGCGTTCAGAGAATGCGGGAGATGGGCAACCTACTAAGCATAGTACACGGCCCCCTTCCTCCACGCTCTTCACCACGTTCTTCGACGCGGGTTCGTTCTTCCTTGATTGAATGCACTTTCACTTAGTTACTGACTCTTGCTTATGCAATGAGGTCGGCAACGTTCATGGGCATTTCGTCGATCTGGGTAGAGTAGTACACTAAAAAGTCAGCTTCATTCAAGACCAGTAGCAAGGAAACTCACACTCAATATCTCTCAGGATGCGCACATCTTCGGTAGTAACAAAGTTGATAGCAACACCCTTGCGACCGAATCGTCCGCTACGACCAATGCGGTGGATGTAGTTCTCACGGTTGCTGGGCAGGTCGTAGTTGATAACTAAACTGACCTGCTGAACATCGATACCACGAGCCCACACATCAGTCGAGATGAGAACACGACTGTTACCCTGTCGGAAATCCTGCATAATGCTGTCTCGTTCCTTCTGGGGCATGTCGCCGTGCATGCTGCTGACGGTAAAGTTTGCCTCTCGCATCTTGTCGGTGAGCCAGTCAACCTTACGTCGGGTGTTGCAGAAGATGACGGCTTGCGTGATGGTGAGGGTGTCGTAGAGATCGCATAGGGTGTCGAATTTCCAGTCCTCCTTCTCGACGGCGATAAAGTACTGCTTGAGACCTTCGAGTGTCAATTCGTCACGCTTGACGAGAATGCGAACGGGATCGGTCATGAATTTGGTCGTCATGTCGAGAACGTCGTACGGGAGAGTGGCACTGACGACCACGACTTGGGTGGCAGGGGGGAGGTATCGGTAAACATCGTAGATCTGCTCTCGGAATCCCTTGTTAAGAAGCTCATCAGCCTCATCGAGGACCAGCATCTTGATGTGTCTGGTGCGCAAGTGTCGTCGTCGAATCATATCGGCCACACGGCCTGGGGTGCCAGAGACGATATGTTGGCCGTAGTCGAGCTTGCGGATATCCTCTCCAACGTTTGTTCCTCCAATACAAGCGTGACATTGCACATTCATGTAGTCGCCCAGAGCCATGACAACAGACTGAATCTGAGTAGCCAATTCTCGTGTCGGTGACAAAACCAGAGCTTGTGTCTCGCGCACTGCGGTATCGATGACCTGCAGCATACTGATGGAAAAGGTAGCAGTCTTTCCGGTACCAGATTGAGCCTGGGCGATGGTGTCGCGACCCTTGCAGACCTGAACGATGGCTCGAGATTGAACAGCAGAAGGCGACTCATACCCGTAAGCGTAGATACCACGAAGAAGATTCTCTGAATAATGTTAGACGTATCATAAAAATAGCCATGCGACATACCCTTCAGCGACATCGATTCGAATGTAGGATGGACCGTGACCTCCTTGGAGGTGGAAAATTCCATCCTCTCATCGGCCTTTCGGTCAATTCCACCAGCGCCTTCAGCCATGATTTCGTCTGTTGTTGATGATTTGTAAAATAGAGAATAACGCTTTCGCGATGAAGTTGGAGCTTTTTCCGGGTCAAAGTTTTGGCCTGCAACTTCTGCGGATGAAAGACGTAACACGCGCGCCGGATATTCTTCGGTCGGTAATTGCGCGCCGGAACGCCACTGAAACTCGCGACAGGCTCCGTAATTTTTTTGACAGCATTAAGCTCAACTTTATCATCTTCATTTAGCTGAAGATTACTGCATTTTCAATTCTTGATACCCACGAGAGATCTCGTATTGCAGTTCCGCCGAAATGCTTGTTCTCGAAGAGCAGCGCTACATCCATGAGGATCTAGAGCGCCTTGAACAAGGTATCGCTGATCGCATTCGCGCTGAGCCCAGACATGTGAGTAGCTTGAAGCGCTTGGTAAATCACCCGCTGACTTTCTAGATCCGTGATCGCCTCAACAGAGATCATGAGATTTCTCAATTACTAGACCAGATTCAAGTCCAGTCGAAAAATCTACTCGATATCTACAAAGACGAAAACGGTGTTCGAGCACAAGAGATTCAACAGATCGGTACAGGCGACCCATTCGCTGAGTTCTACAAGCAGCTCAAAGGTGTCCGTGAGCATCACGAAAGATACCCCTATGAGCAAGCCGAAAACTCGGAGCAGCGATACCAGATCAAGAGATCAGATGGAGAGCCGCTACCATCTATTGTGGACTCGCTATTCTCTGGAGAGGAAGCTTACGGACGATTTTTCGATCTAAACATCTGCCACGAGGCCTTCCTTAATCTTCCCAATATTCGACGACTCACATATCTGCAATATCTCGAGAATTTCGACAATTTTGCCCCAGGATATGGCGGTGTCACGCGATCGAACAAGTTGACGGATCAGTACTTCAAGTATGTCGGTGAACTAGCAGAATATCTCGAGAGCTTCATGCGACGAACACGACCGCTGGAGAATTTGGACAAGGTGCTCGCATCTTTTGATCAAGAATTCGAGACAGCGTGGGAGAAGGATGAGATTCAGGGCTGGGAGAAGGATTCATCATCCACGAACGTTACCAAGGAGACCAGCACAGCGGAAGCTGTATGGTGCGAGGACTGTCAGAAGGAGTTCAAGAACGAAAATGTCTACAAGAACCATCTCACAGGGCGAAAACACATCAAGGCGGCCGAGCAACGAAAACAGCGACAGGAGCAGGACTCAGCCCCAGCCAACGGCGTAAACGGAGCGGTATCAGCGACACGACTAAAAGAGCGCGCCGTAGCAGAGCGAGAGTACAGAGTAAAGCGACTAGCCAGCGCCATGAGCACCGAGCGAAGCGATACCAGAGTCAACGTGGAGCGCAAGCAAGGCATGACAGAACGCGAGCGCGCACAAGAACTCGAGAACCTCTTCAACGCCGAGGAGGCACCGCAAGAGACAAAAGACGATGGATCAGGCGATGACGAAGACGGCGAAGAACGAATCTACAACCCCCTCAAACTCCCCCTCGCATGGGACGGCAAACCAATCCCCTTCTGGCTATACCGTCTTCACGGACTGGGTGTTGAATTCCCCTGCGAGATCTGCGGAAACTTTGTCTACATGGGTCGACGAGCCTTCGACAAGCACTTTAATGAAGCGCGACATATTTACGGTCTTAAGTGTCTGGGCATCACCAATACGACTTTGTTCCGCGATATTACTGGTATTGAGGAGGCGCTTCAGCTGTGGGAGAAGATTCAGAAGGAGAAGAAGCGGACGACAGTCGATGAGGGAAGTGTAGTTCAGATGGAGGATGGCGAAGGCAATGTCATGCCTGAGAAAGTTTACTTGGATTTGCAGAAGCAGGGATTGTTGTAGATGTATTTGTATAGTATGGTAAAATGCTGAGACAGGAATCTCGAAAATAATTTGGATTTAATACGATCATGACACTTGCTTCTAATGTGAATTGTTCTGATGGTGAAAGGGGTCAAGGCATCATGACTTGATTAGTCATGACTCCATCGCCCCTCCAACTCACGCTCACACCAAGTAAACATCACCATCAATCTCATCAAGCGCAGTCATGTCGCAGCTATCCAGACCGATACCAGCTCTTTACGCAGTCTACGTGCTCCGTTCCACAAAACGCCATGCATCAATCTACATAGGGTCAACGCCCCATCCCCCAAGACGTCTGAACCAACACAATGGTATAGCCCGAGGCGGTGCAGTTCGGACTGCAAAAGACACACTACGACCATGGGAGATGGTTATCTTGATAACTGGGTTTCCAAGTTCTATTGCTGCTCTCAAGTTTGAGTAAGTTAAGTTACATTGTGTGACGGTTTCTAGCTGATAAAGTTTTCACAGATGGGCTTTGACGAATCCTCATTTGACGGCACATATATCGACAGAGGAACGCATAACAACAAGAGCGCCGCGGAAAAAAGGACAGCGGAAGCCCCGGAAGCCTATTCACAGCATGAGATCTGTGGTATCGAATCTTCATTTGCTTGTTGGTGTGTCGAGTTTTGCACGCTGGCCACTTACCCTGCACTTCTTTATCCAAGATTCTAAAAAAGCTTGGGATAATTGGCTCCAGTATAAGGATGCAACACCACGAGAGGGTATCAAAATTACTACGGATTTTGCACCAGATGAAGGGCCGAGTAGTACGGCTATTGAGCCTTGGGGTATTCACGCATTGCCATTGGACTACGCTCCCATAAAGCCATACGTTGAGAAGGCGCATAACGTTGTGAAATTCGAACGAGAAGGAGAGTGTGTCCATTGCCACGAATCATTAGAATCAGGCAAAGGGTTGCAACCAATGTGTCCTCACGATGGATGCGAAGCCATGGGTCATCTCGACTGCTGGTCAAAACACGCTCTCAAAGGCGAACCCAAGGAGATATTATTACCACTATCATGCACGTGTCCTAGCTGTGGCGGCAAGATAAATTGGAGCGACATGATGAAGGAGTTGACTCTGCGTGTAAGGGGACCGAAGGAGGTTGCGAAATTACTCAAGAAGAAACGGAAAACGAAGAAGGAGATTGCGGCTGAAGCTGAAGCCGAAGAGGATATTTGAGGTTGGCTCGGACATATTGCTTTTGGTGTTGAATATGAAGATACCCGCTCCTTCGGGAGCAAGAAAACTGCAAACGTTAAACCGGTGCCAAGAATAAAATAGGCAAAGTTCTCCTAAGCTGGTATAAACTTTCCCAGGCCTCTTTGTTACTTATGATCAAGATTCTAAGTTTTCTTTTACCTCCCTAACTGCTCTGTGTTTCGTTAGGATTGTTATCGATGCTCAATGTTCCGGATCAATCGTTGACCATCCGGAAGATCGACAGCATTTCGCCATGAAGATAAAAAGCCCAAACCACTGAATTAAAGCATGCGAGCCGGGACACTGCACATCTGACTGCCATTATTTCCCCTGCAATGAAGCCTCACCTAAATTCAACATTGTGTGCCCCGGTTCCCCACGCAGTGAAGCTGACCAGGACCCCGGCGTTGTGCTGAACGTCATCTCATCGTGATTGGCTTGTAAGCGGACCATTATTAACTTACCCCTGTTCATTGAGAGTTCGATATCAGATTGGATTTTTTCTGGGCCCGCCTTTTGTCTCTGTGGCCGTCAGACTTTTAGGGGCATGCCATGCCCATGCTATGCTATTGAGCGGGACAAAAGGCAGCCACACACTGGACAAGGAATATGATGATGCCAGTCAGCGCGTGACTGGTCTCAATGTCACCATGCTCTGCCGCATTCGGATACCTCCTTCTCCATGACGACGTGGCCGTAAGATAAATATTTGTTTGTCTGTCTAACTGCTCGACTGCGCATTGAGAGCGATATTGATGCTGAATGTGTCGTGTCACAGAATGGCGATGCTCAATGGATACCAATATGCCTCATAAGGCTGTGGCATTCTCCCTGGACCTGTGAAGCGTCGCAAACATGTCAAATAAGGTTCGAAGCCAGGCTCTTTCAAGTGTCGCAACACACATCGCGCACCAAAAACATGCGCCGCGCCCGCTTTCTCGAACTCGATATCTTCTTTGTTCTCGACATGCTACTTTTGTGGACATTGACGATGTGATTCTCGGTAATGGGGCACCGGCCGGATGTCGTCGCTAGTGGGTCCGCCACATGAGTTTTCGGGTCCCTGTATCAGGACGGCGTTTTTCAGCGCTGAAACAATCAACAAAGCCTTAATTGGCGATAAAAAGCGTCGTTGGAGCGCGAGACACCATGTAGTAGAAAAAGAATCATCTTTCGAACATTTTAAAGTCGTAGTTGTCTCGATATTCCCATGCTTTCATTGTACTTGCTGGTCCGAACCCACCGGCCCTTCCTCCGTACAGACAGTGACTGAGATGGCGGCGGGTACTTGTGCCTGGCACCAGACATGTGCTAAATAGAGGTACCTCCTGCCGTCGTCCACTTTACCTTAAGGTGCCTTAGTTTTGGCGTGCACTTACCAGGAACCTCCTGCCGCACCCTGGCCTGGGCTTCCTTCCCTTCACACCCTCGTCCCTTGTCCCTTCTGGTTCCCTTTGTGTGCGTAGGTACCTACCGTCCTCGTCGCTCGCTCGCGCCTCCAAGATCTGGGATTCCCTCGACCCATTCCCACCTTCCCAACTTCCGTTCCCACTCACACCCTTCACCCTCCGCTCCTTCCTCACTCTTATTCTTTCATTCAACTGACCTAACCGAGTGGTAGACTGGTTCTTTCAGCCATCACCACTGAGAGCATCGAATTCGGGTACTCGATTCGAAAGTCACGATAACTTCTGTGTGTTTTGCACAGTTGACCTTTTTTATATTGACTTACTCGTGAGTATCATTCCCCGTGTTAGTTGGGGATATCCTCGCACTCCCTTCATGAAGTCAATCGGTACAACTCACCACTAACTTTGTAGTCCAGATCCAGAAGCTCGACTTGACTGTACATTTCTATTCTCATCATCTATACACCCTGGTTTCTCGTCGCGTTTGAAACCTTGTAGCCTGCGATGCCGGTGATTTATTGACGACACGGCCTGCCCGAGTATGAAGTCGACGTACGCCTCGTAATCGTAACGCTCGACCGACCCCAATACGTTCTTCCTTATTAGCCGTCAATTTCAACGCATCGTCGTTCGCTGTCACCATGGTATCAGTGCCTGTTGGCGCCGCGGCCCCTGCAGCCTCCCACAGTACAAATGCAAGCACGCGAAGCTCACCCAGTGCACCCACTGGCTCATCGAAACCGAAACCCAAGGTGAATTCTAACGGATACCACCCGATCAATCCACAGACACCTCTCAGCTCGCTTACGAGTGCTCCTCTGGACCTTACCTCGGTCGAACGTCGTGGACAACCTACCGCAGTCAGAGAACCAGTCATCAAGCAGAGCCGACCACATGGTCTTCAAGAGGCACCTACGTATTGCCCGACGGAAGAAGAATGGAAAGATCCTTTTGAATACCTACGGAAAATTACACCCGAAGCAAAGAACTTTGGCATCTGCAAGATTATTCCACCAGATTCTTGGAATCCAGACTTTGCCATTGATACCGAGGTGCGACAATCGGCGCATTCCCAGCGCGTTCAAGCTATCAATGCGCGATAGCTGTCTGGTGGCTCGTGCTAACTGTTTAGAAATTCCATTTTAGAACCCGAAAACAAGAGTTGAACTCAGTGGAAGGGAGTATGTGTCACTCATTTTTTACAACATTTGCACACTCGGCTCACATTTGCAGGTACACGTGCCAACCTGACTTATCTCGATGGTCTTTCAAAATTCCACAAGCAGCATGGCACCAATCTTCATCGCTTACCGTACGTTGACAAGAAACCACTTGATCTTTATAGGTTAAAGAAAGCGGTTGAGTCTCGGGGCGGCTTTGAAAAGGTTTGCAAGCATAAAAAATGGGCAGAAATCGGTCGTGATCTGGGGTATAGTGGCAAGATTATGTCTTCTCTTTCAACGTCCCTCAAAAATTCTTACCAACGATGGCTTTGTCCATATGAAGAGTACCTCCGCCTGGCGAAACCTGGAGTTCATCAACAGCTGGAGCAAGAATATGGTGGACCATTGACCCCGAGTCCAGCGCAAACTCCAGTCAAGCGATCAAACGTCAACACACCCATTAGTGTTCGAGGTGATTCTCCAGCGCGCAATGCTTCCGACGCCCTTCAAGCCAACATCATCGGAGTAAAGAGTGAAATAGATGGCGACACACCAATGCCTGATGCCATACCTTTACAGGCACCCACATCTGGCGGATTCACTCCAGTCAACTCGGGCGGGTTTACACCTGCGAATACTGGCTTCACGAGTGTCAATCGCAGCGTGACCAGTGAACCAAAGAGCTTCACTCCTGACCCCAAGCGATTTGACAGTCCTACGTCTTCAGCAAAGAACACTCCAGACAATCGGGCCTCCAGTCTAAAAGCTACAACATTGAAGCGTCAGCTTAGCGGCGAGAGTTCATCGGAATCGGCTAAAAAGGACAATGATAACGAGGATTCTGAAGCGGCTAGCAGCCGTCGCAGCAAGCGACTTAAGAAAGGTGAGTGATGACTATTGGATTCCTTTTCCCTGCTGCCAATCCGCGTTGTCGCGTTGCAGAGCATTTCCCTTTCCGACTTGAAGACCATACGCAGGGATTTTAGTTGCGATGACCGATCCCGCTTTTCATTGGTTCCATGAACATGGGCTAACATTTCTCTCATAGATGCTGTCCCCACTGTGGCTGGATCGCACATGACGCCATTCCGTCCTTCAGTGCCAAGGATTCCACGAGAAGAACCACCACTGCCAGGAGAGGTAAGCAAATTGGCCCTCAAGGGGAAGTTTACTGACTTTGTAGAAATGCGAAACTTGTGGAAGTGGTGAAGATACTGGTTCTCTACTGATTTGCGAGTCTTGTGACCATTCTTACCATCCAGCATGCCTCGACCCACCTCTGAAACGCAAGCCAGATACCGAATGGAACTGCGCACGATGTCTGGTTGGAGATGGCCAATTTGGTTTCGAGGAGGGAGGTCTTTACTCCCTTAAACAGTTCCAGCAAAAGGCAAACGACTTTAAGCAGGGTTATTTTGAGAAGAAGATGCCGTTCGACCACGAGCTCAACTGTCATCGGCCTGTCACCGAGGAGGACGTTGAGACTGAGTTTTGGAGATTAGTTGCCGACTTGGAAGAGACGGTCGAGGTTGAATATGGAGCCGATATCCATTGCACGACCCACGGTTCAGGATTTCCGACAGCAGAACGACACCCTCAAAACCCGTATGCAACTGATCCCTGGAACCTCAATGTGCTTCCGTTCCACCCTGAGAGTTTGTTCAGACATATTAAATCCGATATTTCTGGCATGACGGTCCCTTGGGTCTATGTTGGTATGATCTTTTCGACGTTTTGTTGGCACAACGAGGATCACTATGCCTACTCTGCCAATTACCAGCATCTTGGTGCAACAAAAACCTGGTATGGTATTCCAGGCGAGGATGCCGAGAAGTTCGAAAACGCGATGAAAGAAGCCGTCCCGGAACTATTCGAAACTCAACCCGATCTACTTTTCCAGTTAGTCACACTCTTGACTCCCGAACAATTGAAGAAGGCCGGAGTTCGTGTATATGCCCTTGACCAAAGAGCTGGCCAACTCGTCATTACATTCCCCCAGGCTTACCACGCTGGATTCAACCATGGATTCAACTTCAACGAGGCCGTCAATTTTGCGCCACATGATTGGGAGCCTTTTGGACTGGCTGGTGTTGAGCGATTGCAACTATTCCGACGACAACCGTGCTTTTCTCACGACGAGCTTCTCTGGACCGCTGCAGAAAGTGCCGCAACAGGCCTTACAATTCAAACCGCGAAATGGCTAGCACCCGCCCTTGATCGCATTCATAAGCGAGAGTTGCACCAAAGAGAACAATTCGTCGCAAAACATCGCGAAGCCGCACCACATCATTGCCAAATTGGAGGAGGTAGCGAGGATACATGTTCTCTGACACTGAAAATAGAAAATGAAGATGTCCAAGACGAAGAAGAGCAATGCTGCAGTTATTGTAAGGCTTTCTCGTATCTCTCGCGCTTCAAATGTCTACAGTCAGGCAAGGTTCTCTGCTTGCTACACGCAGGTTACCACGCTTGCTGTGATACGCCCGAACAAACACGATTTCAAGGCGAAGGACACATACTCTTTTTCCGAAAAGCGGACGACGATATGGATGCGATTTACCGTAAGGTATTAGACAAAGCACAAACTCCGGAACTTTGGGAGGAAAAGTATGAAAAGCTGCTTGAAGAAGAGGCAAGACCATCGCTCAAATCATTGCGTGCGCTCCTTCACGAAGGCGAGCGTATTCCGTACCCTCTTCCATCATTTCCCGTCCTCCAGGATTTCGTCAATCGATGCAATGATTGGGTAGCAGAGGCGACAAACTTTATTGTGAGGAAGCAGCAAAACCGACACAAGAATGATAAAGCCTGGCAATCAAGCATGCGAAAGTCGATCGGCAACTCTGAGCAAGATCAAAAAGAGAGGGAATCCAGAAATGTTTCAAACATCTATCGGCTTCTGGACGAAGCTGAACATATTGGTTTTGACTGCCCTGAAATTTTCCAACTTCAAGAGCGTGCTGAGGCAGTCAAGCAATTTCAGACCACCGCAGCCCAGGCTTTGAGGAACACTTCCACCCTCTCACAGAAGACGGTCAAGGAACTCCTTGAAGAAGGGCGTGGCTTTAACGTGGACATTCCTGAGGTTGATCAACTGTCCAAGGTGTTGGAGCAGTCAGAATGGAATGAGAAAGCATTTGCCAACCGAGGAGTTTACATGACTCTCCAGGAAGTGCAAGATCTCATCGAAGAGGGAAGCAAGCTTGGAATTCCTGCTTACAACGATCATTTGACCTACTACCGCGAACAGCTGGCTGCTGGCCATCAATGGGAGAAGAAAGCCAAGGAACTCATTGTTGCCGAATTTGTTCACTACCCGCAGCTCGAAGCTCTATCGCGACAAGTACAGATTAACGTGCTACCTGTTTCCCAGGAGACTTTGAACGCAGTTGATCAAATCCTTCACAAACAGCGCGAGGCACAACGCCAGATTGTCTCCTTGCTCGAACGGTGCCGGCTACCCGAATTGCGTGACCGACCGAAGTATTCGGAGGTCGTAGAGATTCAGAAGAGATTGGAAGACCTTAACTCGAAACCAGATGGAACTCTCGAACTCGAAAACGAACGCAAGCGACATGAGGACTGGATGCGAAAAGGAAAGAAGCTCTTTGGTAAATCGAACGCCCCATTACATATCCTCAAGAGCCATCTCGAGTACGTTCTAGAGCGCAATATGGATTGTTTTGATATCGAACACGACACGCCGAGAATGCCCGGAGAGCCTGTTTCAAGAGAGGTCAGCCCTGATCAGGGGTCAAGCAAATGGGACGAAAGTCGATCCCGACAAGTTTTCTGTATCTGCAGAAGGATTGAAGCGGGAATGATGATTGAGTGCGAAATGTGCCATGAATGGTAAGTTGAGTCAATAATGTCGTATGCACTGCTAACGCTGCTAGGTATCATTACAAATGCCTCAAGATTGCTCGTGGCAAGGTCAAGGAAGACGACAAGTATACCTGTCCCATTTGTGACTGGCGCATGAAGATTCCCCGAGATGCGTCGCGACCGAAACTGGAAGAGCTGCTGGCCCTCGCTGAAGAAATGGCGACATTGCCCTTCCAGCCTGAAGAAGAGGAGGTGCTCAACAAAATCATCGATAACGCACAAAACTTCCGAAACCACATCGCCAATTATTGCAATCCGTTGCTGTCTACAGAAGCCGAGGCAGAGACCCAACGATTTTATCTGCGCAAGATTGAAGGAGCTGAAGTTTTACTGACGTACGAGACCAATTTCTTCCGGCAAGAACTTCACAAATGGTGTCCTGTAGCCCCTGAGGCCCCACCGATCCAGGAACAGTCTCGAAGCACACGAAAACCTAGACCAACCAAGCTACAGAAGATGCTGGTTGAGTATGGCGTCGACAACCCCGATGACCTGCCGGAGCACGCCAGGGGAAAGGCAAATAGTCTTCGCAGGAAGGCAGCTAATGCTGAAGCTGCTGCTGCTGCGGCGGCGGCGCATTCTTCAGCAGGAGCGGTTGGAGCCGGGTATGGAGGGGCAGGATATTATCCTCGGCCAGGTGAAGCTGGCAGCCCTAATAGTCATGAACATGGAGATCGTCGAGAGTCACTGTCCTCGGGTCATTCCAGGAATAATTCGGTCAGCATTGGCAATAGCATGCATGCTGGACCGCTGGGAGTTGGCGGCCCGCAGCTGGTTGTTGACAACTCGTCACTGTCTTTGGAGGAACGAATTCTTCAAGGTCATGACGATGGTCTCAACTTCCACACCGATGCCGAGAAGAACAAAGCTTTGGAAATTCTTGCGAGAACCGAATTGGGGAGAAAGCAAGCTGAGAGAATGTGGGGGCCAAACGTTTGGGGGACTGGGGGGCCTATTGAGAGACGCGTATCTAATTCGATGGATGAGGACATGATAAAGCACGAAGATGGTAACGTGGATCAAATGTTCAAGGAGATGACGAACCAAGACGAAGAAGATGAGAAAAAGATCGATACCGGGGGAGATGTTACTATGACCACAGCGTCGTTGGAAAAGGAGAGAAATGGGATGGACGCTCTTCTAGATGGGGAATGAGGATTGTAGGGGTCGACATGGGGTGAGGCGTTCTCGTTCGGATCACAAAAATACCAAAGAGGAAAAGGAGTCAGGTCGGTTATGCAATTTGGTGTTCTTGAGCCAATTTTGTTTGTACAAGCGCATAAAAGGGCGTCTGAGCTGGAGATTCACAAATTACCACATATCAGGTTGCACTGGTTGTTAGACCAGGTTATGTTACATAAACACGGGGCGAATACGTTGTTAATGAGATTATTTCATTCCAAAAGCTAAGCTCTAACGTGGTTATAATTTTCTCCAGGGCGTTGAGCCCGGACATCTAATGGTAATGGGACAATGGCTAATGAACGCTCTACCCGCCTGTTTTCCTAGATATTTTGATGACAACTTGGACCCGACCGAATTGTTGAATGACATGGCCAGTTTCTTTCTGTCCCAAAACCGACCTGCGAAGAACATATCCTGAACCTGAACGCCGTAAATGCAAAATAAATCGTGATGGTACTCGGGTTGATGTCTCGTAGACATGTCCCTCCTATACATGGTGAATGTTCTTCATAGGCTTATCGTTTCCATCATAAGCATGTTGAAGATTGCTTCGGCCCAAAATTCCGACCGGTTGTATTTATCTATCGGTTGATTCCGATGAGGTTTAGGAACTCATTGCGCGTCTTTGACTTCTTCTCGAAACAGCCAAGAACACAGCTAGTAATGGTGCTCGTAGTCGTCTTTTCAACACCGCGCATCACCATGCACAAGTGACTCGACTCCATAACTACAGCGACACCTTGCGGCTTGAGGATCTCCATGATGGCATGGGCGACTTCTTTGGTAAGACGTTCTTGGATCTGAAGACGACGGGCGAACATCTCGGCGATTCGGGGCAGCTTGGAAAGGCCGATGACGGTCTCGTTGGGGATGTAGCCGATGTGCATCTGTGGGGAAAAAGAAAAAAAAAGAAAAAAAGTGAGCTGTTTTGTTCACATGCGATTTCGGAGGGAGTGCTTACCTTGCCGGTGAATGGTACGAGATGGTGCTCGCAGAGAGACTGTGCTGTTAGTTTGTATTTTTCGCAATTGAGATTGAAGAACTTACAAAGATCTCAATATCCTTGACAATGACCATTTCACTGTGTCCCTCTCTGAAAAGAGCATCGTTGACGATGTCTTCAGCGTTGACTTGGTATCCCTTGGTCAAGAATAGCAGCGCCTTTGCGTAGCGTGAAGGAGTGTCGAGAAGACCCTCGCGATCAGGGTCTTCACCAACACACTCAAGAAGAGTGCGCACAGCACCTCGCATACGATCCAATCGCTCAACCTGCTGCTCCTCCGTCTCCTCTCTGCGCTCTCTCGTTCCACGACCTACACTCGTCAGCAAGCGTCACCACACCAGACTCAGAAGAAAAAAAAGAGTAACATACTAGGTCGACTAAGACCATCAAAGTCAATCACAGGACTAGGAGATCTCGTCTTGACTACAGCGCCCTCCTCGGGAACAGTAGAAGCTGTAGCGCGACGTTTCTTGGGGACGGGTTCATCGCGGGGATCTCGCGAAGCTTTAGCCAAGCTATTGCGACGCTGAGCGAAAGCGCTTGGTTTTGCGCCATTGACGGTAGTTACTACGTCTCCTCCATTCTTTCTCTTCTTCTCCTTTCGCTCGCGACGACGTCTGCGGGAATCGTCGCTGCTGGAGGATGAGCCCGAGATGCTTGCGACATCGTGGGATCTTTTCTTTCCGTCTTCGGAGGTGGGCATGGTGGCGATATTTCTCTGTACTTGCGAATATCGATCAGAGAGGGAATTGAGAGACAATTAAAGAGATGACGATGATGATGATGATGGGAGGAGAAAGAGGGGAAATAAGTAGCTAGTCAAGTAGAAAAACAGGCGATATCGCAAGCAAACGCAAAAGCCAAACACTACGGAGGCCGAACCTTACAATGGATCGATTGAGTCAGGGTCCAAATGACTCTCCAAGCCAATGACCGGATCCAAACGCCGAAAAAATTAGAGGGGCCCACGGGATTCGCGGGGGAATGAATGGGCTTCTGCTTCGCTTCGGCTTCCAGTGGAATTATTTTTCCATGCGAGAATTGCTTTATCTTATCAGCAAGCAAGCAAGCAGAGCTCGTTTGACGTCAATAGCAGTGACAGTGGAGGAGCCAGTGATTGTTTCATTCTCAGTGGACAATGCAGAGAGCAAAACGGTCGTGGCGCCGTGGGTCCGATCATGTGAGTATTCACGTGACTGGAACAAGATCACGTCCCCCGTTCGGAATAGAGACGCGTTGCATGCTCCGGGTCATACTCCGAAAGTCTTGAAGCAGAAGAAAGGGCATCTCCAAACGAGTTTGCGAAAAACGCCGATATCGAAATACGTATCTTTTCCCACGAAGCGCCTTCTCGGAACACTTCGCTTTCTAGGCGTTGCGGCATTGCGTGCTTAGTAACAGCGCCTTCATTCAGCAACCTCCCTTTCACGAACATCGCATCTCGAAACATCATCATCATCATCATCATGGCCTCTCCGCCCTACGCAACCTCTCCTTCGGGAATGTCACCACCTTACCCATCACCAGCTCAAATCCCCAGCAAGAAGCGCTCTTCAACTCTCGATGTCAACGCACCCCCCGTGAAGCGCCGCAAGCCCTCCCAAACCTCAATCTCAACCACATCCGCCGCGCATCCTCTCCGCCAAACCTCTTTCCCCCCCGAAGTACGATCCCCATTCCCACGCTCTCCCTCTGTCGATGCTCAATCCCACGTGAGCGGCAGTGCAGTCAGCACGACTGCCAGCGGCGCACCCAAGAAGAAACGCGGTCGCAAGGCGAAGAACGCCAAACCCGATGATACTCGTGAGCAAACGCCTAGTCTTGTTGGAGGACGAGCTCCTACTGCTGTGAGCGGACAGGGTGGTGAGAAGGAGGATGATGATGAGGATGATGAAAAGGCTGAGATGGCGCTTGAGGATGTTGTTGCGAGAACACAGGAGCAGAAGCAGGAGGAGATTCGACTGCGTGCTATGCTCGTTGAGGCTTTCGATTCTCAGCAGTATAATCGATATGAGCTATGGCGTGCAGCCAAATTGGCCGATAGCGTCGTCAAACGAGTATGCATTTTCTACGCAGATCCAAGTCATGATACTGACATTTACAGGTTGTCAACGCTACGGTTTCTCAATCAGTTCCACAGAACGTTAGCACAGCCGTCAAGGCTGTCGCCAAGCTCTTCGCTGGTGAAATCATCGAAGCCGCCCGCAATGTCCAAGGCGAATGGATCCACGCAGGAGAGAAGCAGAGCGAACTACCTACACCTCCACCATCTACGAACGACGACCCTGCTGTAGCAGAGGAAGAAATCGATCTCAAGCGCGGTCC
This sequence comes from Fusarium algeriense, assembly GCA_002982035.1. Lineage (NCBI taxonomy): Eukaryota > Fungi > Ascomycota > Sordariomycetes > Hypocreales > Nectriaceae > Fusarium > Fusarium algeriense. Next base: position 17,533 of record PVPY01001279.1, on the reverse strand, counting down.
TCTGCGACCTGATCATCTACGTGAGGCCTGGCGCCGCTACAAGATATCTGGAGAGAGCCGTGGTGTAGGCGTGCAGCAGCTCTGGCATGCACAGCAGGGTGATGGAGTTGAGCGGTTTTCGACCCGTACCGGAAAGCGACTTTTCAAGTAAGCCACACGAAAGGAAGTAGGCCGCGATGAAAAGGGCGAGGTGATTGACGAAAAGACCGACGGAGGTCACGATGAGAGGAAATGAGATTGCACAGGATGATCGCCAAGACATGGCCTCGATCAGTGACATAGACCTGTCTTGGCATCGACGGAGATTGAGATGAAGATTCTTTCAAGCGCAATAATGATACCCCCAAAACCTGAAACGAAACAGGAAATAGAATTGTACAATACTACCAAATCAGGAAGAACGACATAGCCAAGAAAGTCGTTAATCGGAAATAAAAGTACCCGATCCCTCATTGTCTGTCATTATCCCTCGAACAATAAAGGCGGTTGTAACGTGTAACTCGTAAATGGCCGAAATTTGCTCATATTGATCCAGTGGGCTGATGGAAATCCACGTGGTTGATCGGGACTTGCGAAAATCACATACGAAACGAGTATAGCTTTGCACGGCATAATTTAACCAGAACGACAAACCTTCTGTACGAAGTCACGAATGACATTCAAGTGTTTTGCTGCTTCAGCTTTAGACCTTCGTATACTAGCCGCTCTAAACCCGGTAAATTAGACTGCCGGCTGAGTTGGAGTGTGGGGAGCTAGCCAAAAAGACGAAAAAGGCGAACGGTTGCCTGTAAGCAGAAGCTCGATTAGTGCACGCCATCCAGTTCTGAGTGCCGGGGTGTGTTATTGTATCGGAAGCAAGCAATTTCCGTAGAGTGGAATCATCCTTTGATCGCTGATTATACGTAGTACAAACGCTCGTACTTGGCCGGCGGTAATATCTTGTGAGACTTGCCAAGCGGGACCGCGGGGCATATGGGAAAGTCGGCACGTACACAGCCACTTTGTGCAACTTGTAACTGTTGAATAGTCTTGTCGATTGGAGCCAAGTCTTGGCTGCTGAGGTCTCGACTCTTGACCTTGCAAGACACTCTGACAGTGGGCTCCGCTGTTTTGTCTATCAAGTGCGGAAGCTCCTACAGCTTTGTAGGAGTTCCTTGGTCAAGCTGTGATGTTATCAGCCTCGGTTTATCATGGCCAAGACTACCATGTCATTATCTGGTCAGCTTGTAAACCCAACAGATACGTTTCGACGAAGGGGAATCCTTCAGTGACAACTCTAACGACCACTGAGGTCAGACCTGGTCTTGGCAAACCTTCCAGGGCCTAGACTCATCAATCAACATTTCTGTCCCTGAGCTCACCGACCCTGCAATGGTGGTCTCTCCTCCAAGCAGATTGGTCTCAAGCTTGTCAACAATCACCTTAAATCGCCAAACATCGCAGCTTAATCGGCTATGAGGAGCCGAGAGGCTGGCTTGGCGGTCGGCTGGACCGAAAGACCGTGGCGCAGCAGCTACGAGCCCAGCAATGCGTTGAGAATTATGGGGCGCCTAGTCCTCTGGGCATCCCGCAATCAGAGACAGAGCTCCCTGTAAGATCCGGGCCTTATTCAGGCAAGGGAGGCTAGGGCGGAAAACTCGACAAGTGTATCCACTAGCTTCTGCCTGCAGCAGTGCAAGCAACGTTTCATAACTTGTAATTTGGTCTTGCGTGATGTTGGAAGTTGGTTGTGAATGCAGAAATCAAGCGAGCTCTGACTGTGACAAGGATAAGCTCTGAGCTTCTGAAAAAGACCAATAAAGTGCATAGTAAGCAGTCCGATTTCGTAATTCAGGAAGTCGTGATAGGGTTGTCATGGTTCAATATCTTTAAACATGACTGGCGCTAGCGTTCCTTGACATCGATTGGATCTGCACTGTCAGGACATGGATCTTTCGCCAAGAAGTCAGTGCTCGGCCATCAACGCGCGTCCTGCTTGGCAAGTCAAACGGTACCTACATCAAGAAGAGCTCGAGTCTCATATGGGCTGGCTTTCGCCGCCATCATTGACGTAGCTAGACTTTGGATCGGCATCTAGATGAACTATATTTGCCAATATGACAGGAGGAAAGGTGAGTTCTAATCCTCATCTTGCTGGTGCTCGTCGCCAGCTGGGTTCGTCTTGTTTTGCAACATGTACTCTGTCTGACACATTCCCCTGCAGAAGGAGGGCTCAACCAATCCGTCAGCTGTCCGGATTCGTGACAACCAACGACGGTCCCGTGCACGACACAAGGAATATGTTGAAGGTCTGCAGAAGAAGCTTCAAGACTATGAGCGTCGAGGTGTTGAAGCAACACTTGAAATGCAACAAGCAGCTCGCAGTGTTGCTGTTGAAAACTCGCGCCTAAAAATCCTGCTGGGATACCATGGCATCACTAATGAGGATGTTGAAAAGTTCTTGCAGAGCTTTCCAGATCAACCAGCTTCAGAAGCCGCAAAGGCAACGATTTCACAGGCAACCTCTGGCCAACCGCTTCTCGCCCCAGCACCCAAGATACCTCTTCAACCCCTCTCAAGAGGACCATCAGCAGAACCTCCTCGGTCAACGTTACCGGCTCCACATATTGCACCAGAGAAAACGAGTACCCGAGATGTGGTGGACGCAGTCGTAGGGATCAAACGAGACTCTCGAAAAGCTGGTCTGCCCAGTGGACCAACACTTCCTTTACCAGTTGAACAGCGGCAACCACTATTACAACCTCGACCTCAACCACCCATACTGCCAGCGCTACCAGCTCTCGTTCTCGGTCAGGGTAGGCCAGACCCCAATCCCCTCGATAAACTTTCAGTTCTTGCGACAGCGAGCGTACATCAAGAACCTGACAAAAACAAGCACCGCCGCACGCATTCAAATGCCGATAGCCTTCGCGTACCGAGTCCGTCGATACTTGGGCAAAGCTCACCCGCGTCCTCACATACAACCCCTAGTCGACTAAGTTCGACATCTCCGTGAAGCCAACAGAACGGATACAACATGACATTTCGAGTATCCGCACCAATGTACACATTTGACAGCATAGACCAGCGAGGGAATATGATTGGGGAGCTTGAGAACGACGGCAGATTCGTAAAAAGAGATACCAGGAAGCGGGAGAACGGAGTTTTTGAAGGCGTTGAGCTGATTGAACGACAATACAAGAAGGTAGCCTTGCCTTTGCCTCGTGGTACGTATGGCCAGGCACTACCCGGCCACGCGCAGGCTAATTATTGGCTTTCCAACATCCACAGCAGACGATGTACCGAGTTGATGCCAAGGATGCTCAATCCACGATTGGAGCCGGAAAAGAGAAAGGAGTGGAAGCACTGGGGGTCAACCTGCAGATATTGACCCGAATACTCGCATTGGACGGGTTTCGATACATGATTAACGATAGAAGCCGCTGGCGAACACCGAGTTTTGGAGTTGAAATAGATAGAATTGGTTTCGGGTTGGCCAAGGTTGGGAAAGTGATGACTAGGGTATCGATCGAATCCGGCGTAGGCTGTGTGTCTTGACGATCCAAGTGAAATCTTGTCTGGCATGGCAAACTCTGGGCGTGAGATGTCCATATAAGTAAGGGCTGTCTAGTCGCTCAGATGGGAGGCCGCCAGGTGGAGATATGAGTTTGCAAGGGCAACAGACCCCAAGAAGGCGGGGAACATGGTATTAGCCGCGCGAGTTGGAGGGCGTATCTCGAAGGTTGTTGGAGGAAGGATTCTCAACATGGCGTAGTGAAGCGAACACAAGACAGAAGCAACAATTAGCCACAATGAATAACGTCAAACCAACAGCATGCCATTGCTTGAAGTGAAAACCTCCACCACCGCGTGAATGACAGTGTCTCGCAAGAAAAACCCCTTTCAGAAGTTCTTTGGTCGACCACTGATATTGGAGTTCTCCTAGGCCGAGAGAACCGGGATCCAGTTGTTGATCCACAACGGCGTCATATTGACCCATAGAACTGCAAGGTTGTTGGTGGTGAGAAGGTGGTGAGAAATGATATTAGTTAGATATGTATTGATAATCTCTCAGCCGAGTGGGATGCGATTGAGTTTGCTGTGCTTTGCGGAGTTGTCGAGGGCGGCGTAGATGGGCCGAACTGCGGTGAATGAAAGAGGATTGTTGACCAGTGCGAGTACTCTTTGCTGAGGTTAAAAGTGACGAAGAGTCAGTGTAGCGAATACAAAGTAAAAACTGATAAGATCGAAGAAGAGGAATAAGTTGAAGATGAGAAGTTGGGCTGAAAGGAGATCAAGTAGGAGAAGAGAGGTCCAGGAAGGAGCGGGGAGTGGGCGCGCGACCATGTTCCTGCTACGAATGCCCCTGGGGGGGAAATTGTGAATGACAGATTCTCTATGAGATTGGATAAATTAGAGACCAAGTAAAGAAAAAGAAAGAGAAAGAGAATTAAAAAGGATAGAAGTCATATAGAAATGTCGGTGATGGTATGTGATATCTTGAATGAGCCGCACTTGCTTCAATTCATGATGTCGAAGCCAATACCAATCGGCACACAGCAGTGACAGACCCCATAGCTTCAGGCCATGTCAGGGACCGGAATATGGGTGTTACCCCCTGTAAGCCACAGGGGAGGTCCGGTAACTCAAGACCCTGATCCTAGGTGATAAAATAACTTAGGCAAGTTTAGTACAAACTTAGCACATCCTTTGCCTAGTTTATTTTCGCCCATCATTTAGACCTGTGGGCCACCGTAACGATCGTCATCTCATGCGTTGACAAGGGGGAGAAGACTCCGTGGGCTCGGTTTTGGTGTATGATTGGTGGGCTCGCTTCTTCAAATAAGCTTAATCGTCTCAAGGTGTGGTGGCTTCGGGTTACCATCCGGGTACCCAACGATAAAAGGTTCTTGGCTTTATTTTGTGGTGAGTTGGAGATGAGGAAATTCTGTTGAATTGGTATATCCATTTAATTGGCCTGTGTCGTGTAAGTCGAGGTCCACAGCCACAGCACAGGCACTCACCTCACTCGATGCTCATCCTGCATCCATTGTAATAACCATGAAGTTGAATCAAGGTATAGAAAACCAGACAACCAACGAACCAAAAGCTTTCGAAATCTCACTCGCAACGGGTTCGCGGGAGGGATCGAACTTTAAATGCTGGTGAGGGCTCAGATGGCCGCGCGGCCTGGCTAGCGAGTTGGTCCCATAATTAGTAGTGGCAGTGCACCCAACCTATCCTATTCAACGTCACTCATCCGAGGAAGCTTTACTTGTATTGGAAAGACACTGAAACAAATCTTTATTATTTTATCAAAGATTAGCCATGGCTCAGTTGTCGACCCACGGCTTGGCTTGGTGGCGATACGTCTGCCGTTGGGTGATTGCAGATGTGAGGTTATTGCCAGCCATGGAAACTACAGGCAAGACATAGGTTCAAGAAACAAGAAAATACAGACTTATATTTAGTTGTAACAAGCTCAATAGAGTTTCTAGAGCTAATTCTATTGGAATTATGGGGGATTCATTACGTTTTAGAGTGTTCTTTCCTCGAAGTGATACTGCAAACTTCTGTCTTCTTGAGGGCAACTTGCCTTTCCTCAAAGCACACCTCCTTCAAAGCGAGAACTTCAAACAAACAACATCATCGCTTTCATCATACCCTCAATCAAACCAACAATTTCCTATCGCTTCATATCAAAATACATCGATTTTCGATTATCACCATAATCATGGATCCCCTCTGGGACATCATCGCCTTGTGGGCCACCAGTGAAGAGAGACGCTTGGCCTTTGCTCATATTCAAGGTCCCCCAGATCCAGTCAAAGAGATCGAATTGCCACTATACATCCTCGAATCGCCCAGCATTCACCATGATGTCCATACCTTGCTTGTGCAGGTTCTGCCCGACTTCAAGAAGGATGAAGTGGTCAAATCACACTCTAAGACAGAGCACCCTCTTGTCTTTCCACCAGTCCAACCCCAACCTCCTCAAAAGCTGGTGATAGCGACATATATTAAAGTAATTGAATATCTCAAGAGTCGTTACCAAGGAAAACAGTCGGGCTTTTACTTTTACCCATTCAGTGCTTATACACGAATAATCTTTATCATTGATGCCGATCCTGACTATTCGGCGGAATTTGCCCTCGCATTGGCTACTATTACAACATTTGCCACATCAGTAACAACTGCTGAGCGTGACTTGTATATAAAAGTGGCAACTATGTCATCGGAATGCATCCACCAAGTTACTAAAGAGCTATTCGAGAGCCACAGCGATAACTTTCGAGATTTCAGACCCAGCCAAGACGACCGCGAACCTGAAGAGAATCGTGCGTCAGAACATCGAATGAAAATCCAAAAGGAACACGCAGCAGGATTCATGGCTGCTCTGGGAGAGTTTGATCAGTGGCCCCCGGGTATTGTGACCTTGTTCAACATTGTTCAACAGAAAGATACGTCCCACGTCTTCGAAGATGCTCGAACCCTCCTGGTGTCCCACGGACTTATGAACAAGGACAAAAAAACACAGGTCATCCGATTACCACCCAGACATTTTTACAGAGCAGTATCCTATGCCCTTCTGCCATTAGTCGAATATGACTGGCGCATCGCTTACTTCCTTAGCATCCCTTCAAACCCCTTGGTCACTTTGACCAAAGCTCATCTTGCCTCGACTTTAACCGCACTCTCGGAAATGTTTCATGTCATAACGTCTCACCTGGGGACAATCCAACCATTTTTGACAGTGCTCCGCCTGAAAGGTGGTACTTACGCCTGGTCGAGCCGTAGCACCCTATGGGCAGGGCTAGGCCTTTCGATGATGGTTCATGGCCGAACGTCCTTTGAGGACTCTGTACCCGTTGCTGAAGGTAATATTAGAGTTCTTCCAGAATTTTACACCTTTCATATGCATCGTGTCAAGAGCATACGCACAACTTTGGTTAGGAAGAATATCGAGGTGGCGAAAGAAGATTCTGTAAATGAAGATGTGGACGAAGAACACTACAGCGAGATATCCCGAGACCTTCTGCGAGCATATGTACACCAAGTGGCTTTTGCATTTGCAGGCGATTTTCAACAAGGGGGATTACCAACGTTGTACGACTTCTACACAGAAGAATCTTTCGAACCCAACCTTAACCTTGCGATGATCAATTAGGAAGATCTGTTCACTCGTCCTGAATACAGGGTTTTTGGCATTTATACGCATTTCACGCGTTCGAAAAATGGAGGGAAAATACTATGCAACTGGACATGGATTCCGCCTGCAGTATAGGAAGAAGTTGGAGAAGAAATGGATCGGTATCGGAAGACACACCGGGCTGAGGAGGCGGATAATGAGGATGAGGTTTACGAAGAACAACCTATTTAGCATTCTTAGCGAATCTGATAAGGCAGACATAAGCATTCTTTTGGGATCAATTCAATAAGACAAATGTCTAAACTCCATAAAGGTTTATTACTTTGCCCATCATCAAGTTTCCTTGTGGTCATGTTGATGCAAGTTGTCACTGGAGACCGAGGTTATTCGCAACTCTGAACGTTAGAGAGAGCGGCAAGTGACGATATGAGTATGATCGCCACTTTGACTTCCCATGAGGATCGAGAAACAAGTGGACTTTCGCTGTAATCAAGTCAAAGTATGGAGTGGGCTGAAGATGCAAATATTAAAGATGAGATCATAATGAAGCGCGCGGCGGGTTCGGGTCGAGAGACAATAAGGCTCCTTATACCCCAAACCGCTAATTTACTCCTATTGTTAGTTTATTGTTCTCGTCTTAAAGCGGGGGTGAATAATCTTCTACGGCCATTGTCTTGTGGCGGCAGGGGCATTGTTCGGCAGCCGGCTGCCAGTTGCGAGTTGCGAGTTTTAGCACGAGGTTTTTGCAAGCGATTCACCTCTGTTCACCTCGCCTTAACAAAAACGTACTCCTTCACTCCGCCGAAAACACAGAACAAGCATCGATCTTTCGTCCTCAACCACCACGAAATACGCAGCTATACACAGCCCTCACCTCTCAGCACTACACTCCTCAACACTGCACTCTTCTCGATGTCGTACCCCCCACGACGAGCCGCTGTCACTCGAGCCAGTTGGCAGAAAAAGGAGAGCCCCCGACCTTACCACGAGAATGGAATCGCCTTGGTGGACAGTGTGAGTCTGCGAAGCGTGCAAACCACTATCTCCTCTGGCATAAAAGTGGTGAACAATAGTCCTGGTGGAGGGCGTCAGGACAACGTCCTCGCCAAAGTCCCCGGCCTGGAGAATACTTTCGCGGGCACTATCGACAATGTGCAGAGTCTCACAGCGCTTTATAAGATGATGCCAAAGGGGAAATTGAGTATAATCGTTGCAGTCACTCCGAATGGCTCTGGTGCCCCGACGACTACCGGCGTTTTAGACTGGAGCGTCCTGCAGAAGGAGGAGGATAGACGAAAGGGGACGTTCAGCGACGAACTATCTATGGACGACGATCAAACCTGCGTCGGCGACGATGATGGCCTGTCTGAGGATGCGAGTGATGCCAGCCAGATACCCGAGAAGGAGCATCACGAGCCTTCTATCGAGGTGACCGCCCCCGAGCCGCCTAATCAGAGCCAAGCACCACCGACTATATCAAAGTCTACGTATGAAGATCTCATGGGGTTGGTTATTTGAGAAAACAGGTCGGTACAGCTCTTTAAGGGCATGACAATGACTCACACTCCATAGAAACATGAACGCGAATAGGTACCTCGCCATCATGTTCAGCGTGCAGTATGGAACAGTAAGCACCCGAAAAATCTTCAATGACCACGAATGGTACTGACCCATTAGTTTACAGGAAGCGCAATATACCATGATATCAGATTGATGTGACAACCGTAGAAGAACCTGACTGCGGGATGTATAGGGGTAGGATTGGGTGGACAAGTGCATCGTTACTCGATGATAGACAGAAGTACCGAATGATACATCCTCGTTTACGCCCAGATTATAACACGTGATGCCATCACTGAGTCCGATTTTCCTTGTGCGATTCACTTTTGGTGTTTACTTAATTCTGGAGCAAGAGCAAGCGCCCGCTGTGTCTGTGGTTCAAATGGCAAGCGCACACTCCTCCTCATCCATGCACACAACGTCCAAGCATCATTCTTTTCTTCTTACACATCACATCAAGAACAAGTCAATCGTTATCAAACAGAAATACCATCACAATCAAACACTCGCTCATATGATCAATATTCGCCACCATTTCTTATCGATTCCACTCCCGAAATGAGCAGCGACGAGGCAGGCGAAGTGCGCGAGGAGTCAGGCAACAGTGTGCAGCATGGCGATAATCCCCAACCAAGCGGTACTCAACAGGAGGACAACCAGCACAACGGTACTCAGCGAAGCGACATCCAGCATAATGGCACCCAGCATAATGGCACCCAGCACAGCGACCCTCAGCTAGACAACAGTACTCAACATAGCGACCCTCAGCAAGACACCGAGCAAAGCGGCACTCCGCATGAAATTGCCACGCAGTATGAAAATGACACTCAGCATAATGACGACACGCAGCAGAATGACACTATGGACGACGACACTCAGTACGATGGTGATGAGGAAGACGACACTCTGCACAACGATATTCAACAAGATAGCACTCAGCCTGATATAAATCCGCAGAATGATTATATTACTCAACACAAGGGTGCTTGGCATATTACCAAACCACAGCTAGGTAATAATATTAAGTATGGCGGCCATCAGCAACTCTACCCTTCTCGGCCGCCTCACCCTTCTCAGTACCCGTATACTACTCCTCAGTATCAGTATGCTCCTCGGCCCCAGTATACACCTCAGAACTACGCCTCTCAGGGAAACCAGTACGCGCAATCTCAACTTCCATCAGGTACAGGCCATACAGGCCATTATAATATGTCGGCAACCTCCCAGTCACAATACTAGCAGCAAGTTTATGGGGAGCGTGGCACAGCGAATTCTCATCAGCAACCCCAACTGTCCCAGTATGAACGCACGAGCGAAGAAACTAAGCGAATCAAAGCTCGAATCAAAGCTCTTTGTACCGACAGATTCTCTGTCTCCAGGACTGAAAAGGACACAGAAGGGTGTCAAACCACTGATAAACCCACCGAGCTCAATATTGGTTGCCCCATGAGGCTGCAAAGTATTGTGTACGTGAAAAAGAACAAGGGCGGGTTTCATGATATGAGGATCACCACGATTGCAAGAAACAGGATGAATATCTTCAGCAAAATCCCTGGCTTTATTGACACTTGGGCAGGTGTTGTTGACAACCCTCAAAGCCTCCTTGCATGCTACAACCGAAGGTCAGTTGACAGGGTGAGCATTATCATGGCATTTTCAACCGTTGGAATCGATACTGGATCAGTGTTCGTCCGAGATCTGGATTGGAATATTCTGCAACCACCTGTAGAAAAGCCCGGCGCCAGATTGTCCTCGCCTCCTCCATCTGACGATAATGGCCCCTCATCAGAGGAAGATTCAAAACGGCGTCGAGCCCGTCTTGTGACCTCCATTGACCTACAGAGTGTTCAATATAAGGAGGGGGATAATGAGGGCGCTCATGGTATCAGAGTCAAGAGTGAAAAGAGAACCAGGGGGGAGAGAAAAAACGTCTTCGGCAAAGTTCCTGGCCTCGCAGATACTTGGGCGGGTATCATCGATAACACTCAAAGCCTTCTGGATATCTACCATCATATGGAAAGCGCGAAGGTAAGTATTATCATGGCGGTTACGCCCGAGGACGTGCCAGCATCGGTTACACCGGTGGATTGGAGTATTCTACGACCACCTCCACCTCCACCGCCCGGCCCCAGATTGTCCACGCCTCCCCCATTTGACGACACCTATCAGGCTGTTCCTGTCTTCAATCCATTCTGAGAAATCCACTGTGAGACAATAATTACTCGCCATAACACCGACAAGAGCAGATACCCTTGTCTACGAGGAGATCCATTATCGCTCCGGGGCAGTTGATTCTTGAGATTGCAATAAGACAGTGTATTTACACTTAATGAGATTTTCCAAGTTACTCTGGCCAGTCGCATAATTGAGACTGGCCGTGTTCTTGTCTAGGGACAAACGTTGAGCGCCGAGCGAGTTTTCGTGTAAAATATAGGCTGCCATTGGATTCATTTGGGGTTTCCTATTACGGATAGTGTTTCGAGCATTTCTTTGGGCTGTCGTTTATCATGTCTTCATGGGAGACTGTGTCTTTGATGTGTTTTATAGAAGTATAGTCTTAGCGAGTCAATCAATGCAGCGAGCCTATCAACAGTGTTATCATAATTCAAGCCAAGAACGTCACCAATATTACACTGCAGTCTGTGAGGCATCTACCGGTGATAATTTTCCCGGTGAACATTGGTCTTGGCTGGGTCTAGCGAATGATCTTTGTTACCAAGCATACCACATCGCTACTCTCGAGCCCTATGACAGATTTGAAGATTGCATCGTCCTTTACAGTTTCTAATTTATCGAATAATTAACTTTGGGATATTTATTTGCACTGATTTCGCGACCATAAGACATCCTCCGATATACATATTTATGAGAAAACACGGGATCCTCTCAAGTTTCTCTCGCTCTGCTCAAGGGATCCCAAGTAGATGGGGCTCTCTGATGCCCTGTATCCCCTATTATCTGTCCTCAGCCCAGCCAGTTCATAAATAAGGATCAACCTTGCGAAGAGAGCACTGCCCATTAGTCGAATCACAATGATGGCTGAGTCTCTAACACTAATGAAGACCAGACTCGATAGGATGAGCGTTCCGAAGAATGCTTGAAGGACATCGCCTACGTATAATGCTGACACAAAAGTAAGGAACCAGCCCATACGTTGCCCGTTGGCTCTGACTTGGAGTTTGCTTTGCCATGGTGTTGGTGTAAGTTCAGACCACAGTCTTCCTCGATAATCGGCTTCTTCCCAGGCGCTTTTGTTCTCGACAGTGATTCTGAGTCTTGCTGCAACGTATCCAACAAGGTGTATCGCCAAAGCTGCAGCGGTCCAAATAGCGGGTAGAAAGTCGTCCGCTGGAGCGAATGTGCAGACTGCTTGTAAACAGAGTTGGTACGTGAGGTACGCATTGTTTACCACAGACGCAGCAGCGATGAAGTACTCCCAGAACGATACAAAAGCGGAGGCCCCGTGGAATTTCGGTAGACCAAACGTATTAGAGGGATCGGTACGCATCTTTGTTATAAAGTCATCGTAATCCGTCGCCGTAAGCGGCCGTACTCCTGAACTACACATCGAAAGCAACAACGCAAGCCCCGGTCGACGATATGCTAGTATCGCAGTATCAAGATAAGAAGCGCTCAGTAGTTGAAGCACTGACGGTGCCAGACCGAGGACGACAGCTGCGGAGGCCACTTCAGCTTTGCGGAATTCGGGCATGGTGTTGAGGATACAATCGATAACACGGTATCCTGGTCGAGCGACGGGGTCGGATGTGTTGAGGTACGCTTCCATCTCCGAGGAGCAATTATATTTTAATTGGTCTTTTAGAAGGGCGTCCCATGCTGGGAAGAATTCTTGGAATTGTTTGTGGGAGCGTTGGAGGGCTGTTGTAGGGGAGATTTGGGAGAGGATGAGTATAGCTAGGAAAAGGAAGCACGTGTAGCGAACCATGTCTGAACGGGTGGAATTCCTATTCGGAGTAAATTAAAAACTCAGCTGATATGCGATGTGAGCGGCTTCAAGGATGGTTCTGAACAGGGAACTGCTACGATTTAATGCTTGATCCATCCTGCAAAGAGCCCCCAAATATCGTTCGGCTCTCAACCTCAACTGCTACTCTACATGTTTCACTGCATACAGATAAGCAAAAATAAAATGGGGTATTATTCACGGTTATGACGGATAGGCTATTAAGAGCCGCCAGCCTGCTTCATATCCTGTAGTTGTGATAGGTGGGTTGGTGGCCTCAATCCTTGTGGATGTGGTATGACAGCATTAATCACAGCCTATCACATACAGGCTCTGCGAACTGGGATAGAAATTTTGATACGGATTGTGAGTGGTGAGCAGAAGCTGACAAGAGGGCCATAGGGCTGGCGCTTACAGCGATCTTGAACCATCCCAGATTTTGGTGTTAGTTATCTGCCCTATGGAAGACTACACTAGTATAGTGCAATATTCGGATATTCGGGCCCATTCATTATTAAACAAGTAAAATGGCATTTCCTGTCCAGGACTATTCTCATCCCTGACTGGGTTGAATGGGTAGGCGGCATCTCATCCCGGTCGAGAGGGTGAGGGTCACGATGTTCATTGGTTGCCGGTGCCGCAGGATACATGTACGTCTCACTCAATCTTCCACTGTATTCGACTGACAATCCCGCAGAGGAGGCTCTATCGTTGCAGATCTCTTATCCAAGCACTCTACCGTGATCAATAAAGACCAGATATTCGCCGCTGTCAGGTCAGATGAGCAGGCCAAAGCTCTTTCAACCCTAGGCGTCAAGGTCTTGAAGTTTGACTTATCAGATGAAGATTCGGTCGCCAAGGCACTCTCCTCGCATCAAAGTAATGATCTGTTCACATAACGCAAAATATAGGCTGACAATTTCTAGTCAGTGTCATTGTGCACACGGCTAATTCCATCAATCCAAACTTGGCTCTTCCTTTGATAAATGCCCTGGCAAAACAAAAAGAGACGAGTGGGAAACCAATTCACTTCATCCATGTACGTTCTTCAGTTGACTGATTTCAAAGATGAATTTTGACAGAAGTAGACCTCAGGAATTACTGCTTTCTATGAAACGTCAGGTTGGCCAAACACAGTCAACAAGGATTCAGATGCAGTTTTCGAGACAGAAAGCAGCTTGCGGATTATTTTCCGATTCGAAAGGTGAGTCACTTGCACACAATGCTATATCGAAGCTGACATAGTCAAGGCCGATGTAACAATCATAGAGCATGCCGAAGCTGTTGGAGTCACAACATTTGTCGTTGTACCTCCTGTCATCTGTGAGTCAGACTGTGCCTTATACATGATCTACATTAACAAGTGAGAAAGATGGTAGGGGAACTGGCCCATGGAATCAGCTTTCTGTTATGGTACCAGACTTTACCAACGCAAGTCTCAAACACAAAAAAGTCTACAAGTTTGAAGAAAACACTGTAGGTCTCCCCGGTGTAGCCGAAGTTACAGATACTAACTATTTGTAGTCTATGCAAGCTGTCCACATTAGCGATCTGACCGTCCTGTACTCCCGAATCATACACACAGCTCTCAACAACAAAGAAATTCCAAGTGGAAAAGAAGGATATTACTTTGCAGTTGCTCATGATGTGGATATGTGGGAATTCCAGGATCATTTCGCTGCGCCCATGAAGGCTCGAGGGCTTGTGTCTAATGATAAGCCGGAAGTTTACCCCAGTGATGAGTTTGCTGCAGAAGCTATCGATGTGCCAGTTGAAATTTCTGGGCGTTCTTTTCAAGACTGGGTAAGTTCTCGCATTGAATTATCAATGAGGTTCTAACAGGTAATAGTGGACATTTCACGGCGACACGACCACAGATTCTTGGTTGGAAACCTGAGTCGGATAAGGAGCGGATGCTGAAGAATTTGGATAATGAGGTTGGGGATGTTCTTGAACTTGGAAAAGCAAAGAGTAGTCTGAAAGACACCATGTTTGCTGCTGTTGGAAGAGCACGCTGATGCATTATTCTGCAATGAAATCGATCAGTTATTCATACTTTTCACAATGTATAAATAATTGATAAATCCCAGACAACTCGAAACATCCGCCAAAGTCTATAAACACATCTCATTTCCCTAAACAGACGACAAAAGTCAATCTCGCCCGTTACATGTTCCGAACCTCCGAAAGTTACTCAGTTCAGCCTGACTATGATCCAATCGTTCTTATCCTCGTATACGAGATGGTCATTCTAGAATACGTGGCTTCCCTTCTATTGCTGGGGAAATTACTCTAGTATCATGATTGGTGGGGTTTTTAGCAAGGTCATTTGGTAGTCGGCACTTTAGGGCGAAAACTTACCAAATACGATGATATCGTCCGAATAGCAGTTTCAGGTTAAACAACTAGCCAATCTCCGGGGCACGGATACTTAGTGAGAAACATTATAAAGAAGCTGCCAAGACTTTGCTTCTCCTCAGTTCGTTATCCGTAACTAGTTCACTCATTCAGCCCTATTGTTTCATATTCGTCCAACATGAAGTTGTTTACTGTTGTTTCTGCCTTTTTGGCCGTTGCTTCTGCTACGCCTACTACTCCTTCAAAGACCCTTGATAAACGAGCTACCACCTGGTGTGATGCTTTCGGGTCTCTCCAAACAGCCGGATACACCGTTTACCACAACAACTGGGGTCGTGGTGACGCTACATCCGGTTCTCAATGCACCACTTTCAACTCTTACAAGAGCGGATCATTCTCGTGGTCTACCAAATGGAGTTGGGCCGGTGGAAACAGCCACGTCAAGAGCTACTCCAACGTCGCTCTCGAAAACATCAACAAGAAAGTCTCAGCCATTAAATCCATTCCTACAAAGTGGACATGGAGCTATACCGGCACCAACATGGTCGTCGATGTAGCCTACGATCTCTGGCTTGCTCCCTCTGTCGGTGCAAAGAACAAGTACGAGATTATGATCTGGGTTGGAAGCTATGGCGGTGCTGGACCTATTTCTGACTCTGGCTCTACTCCTCTTGCAACGCTCAACATCAACGGTGCTCAGTGGAAGCTCTTCCGTGGACCAAATGGCGATACTACTGTTTATTCTTTCGTTGCTAATAAGAACATTGGCAAATTTCAGGGCGATCTTCTTCCTTTCCTTACGTACCTTACCAAGAGTCAGGGTGTTCCTAGCAGCTACGTTGCTACTAGCTTCCAGGCTGGTACTGAGCCTTTCGTCGGTAAGTTGGTCTCTTGTAGTGTTTGATATGTTGCTAACTTTTTTAGGTTCCAACTGTGTCTTTTCTACCTCTGCTTACAGCCTCTCTGTCAACTAAACTGCCTGCAGCGCAGATTAGCTGGCTAGTCTCTTCATCTACTGTAAATATTTTTATTGTATATAACATGGAATTTGTTCCTCACAAGTCAATCAATAACCTCTGAAAGAAGAGCCTGTTATTCAATTTGTTTAAACTGCTCTAAAATGTCTAAAGTAGGCTGAATGTCGTGCAAGAAAAACATCTTGCCCAGCTCGACCATGTCATGACCTCAACTTCTCTACCATCCCTGCCTCCACCAATACCAACATTTCTGACTTCATGTCGATAACACGGCACTCCCGGTGTGATGACAATTGTGCCGCACTCGAGTATTAAGCTCTACCACTCATTTCGAGCCAGTTCTCTTGAAGAGACATCCTGTCTCGACGCACACAATACTATCCAAGTTCAATAGTCTCAAGCTTTGCTTTCCCTGACGCAAGTAAGTCCGCGACCTCACCCTTCATTAGGCCGATCATAAAGCAACACCCAACAAAAAGGTAGTGGTCATCCTCAGGGCCAAGGACTGCAAGCTCATTAGAGCCTGCAAGGACACAGACCACATCTCCAGGTTGCACATGTTGACTTGATGCGTTCTCTCAGCGTCATCAGTCTGGTCGATACAAAGCGCATCAGCCCACAAACGGAACTTGGACGTATCAAGCTCGGGATTCGACTCAAGTTCGATCTCAGTCCAGTGTTTCTTGACGTGTCGTAGGGCAGTCACAAGGTTGACTCTGACTTCTTGTGAGATATCATTGACAAAGATCTCTTCCTTGACATCGGGACCCCAGACATAGGAGATGCAGACGTAGTAGAGCTCTGGAGTCAGAAAGACGGTGTGTAGTTTGCAGTTGATTTTGCCATCAGGAGTGTTGGGCAGGATCTCAAGAAGGCGTATCTCCCGTTTATCTTTGTTAAGAGGTTGATAGAGAGACGAAGAAGACCGCCGGTCAGAGTTCTGAGACGCCATCTGATGTAAGATTGACCAACAATTGGTGAGGTTGACCAGAGATGAGTGAGTCTGCCTTACCTCGTGGCATGAGACGACAGAAGGCTTTATATAGATATTCTTCGTTACACATTAGGCTGCAATTTTCATATTGTTTTCTTTTTGACAAGTGATTTACGGTACGCAATAGCAGAGAAGTTCAAACACAAAGCTATCAAGCAGAGGAAGCAGAGGAAGCAAAGAAACAAAAAGTATGCAAATTAGATTTGGTTATTCTAATCTCTACAGTCTGTCATTGTCAAGAAACAGCAAAGCAATTGTGTCGGATGCTAGTGATTGCTATGAATATTTTGTTCCAAGTAGGCTTATCCATTGGGATGAATTGAACTGGTTTTGTCCGTACATCGAACATTTGGCTCATTTTAATTTCGAATTTGGCACGGAAAACCTTTGTCCCAAATATGATTCCATACCAAAGGCAAATAATCAGTTTGTTGACGAGAAACATTCAAGGTGTCTGACACATGATAGTCGATGATTTCACCACAAAACTTCACATATACAAGGCTTGGACTTCGCAAAGATATATAAAGATTTACAATCTAGACAAACAG
>PVPY01001278.1:0-40903 GCA_002982035.1 Fusarium algeriense | reverse complement strand
GTTAAGGTTCAAAGAAGTAGACGGAAGCATGCAATGCAGTTCAAAGCAAGGTTGGTTGTGATAGCAGCGAGTTCTTGATCATGACCACCACAAAGATATTACAGCCTTCTATTAGTTAGTGGTTGTCCATCACAGACGAGGATGCCCACCACCTTAAAGACATTGGCAGCTGGATGACCGGACTACCTACTGGTACCACCACCACCACCACCACCACCAGTAGACCGGAGCTGGAGCCGGAAAGAAGAACAGGGGTGGGACCTGGAATGACATGGGTGGAAACTCTGCAGGTGTGGGTAACCAAGTACAAGACATTCATTGAAGGCACAAACATCGACTTAGAAAGCAATTGTGCTAGTTATGCTCAACTGGGGGAGACAAGAGGCAACGAGACCAGCGTGCAATACCTTAACTCCCCCTCGGCCATGATCAAGTACTCAAGTACCTATCTAAGCTGAAAAGACAAGTGTTCTCCAACCTTGTGTCCGCAGTAAGAAAGGCGAGACTCGGCAACCATGCACTGCGAAAATCCTGCTACACGATAAAGTGCATTTCTAGCAGCTCAGCTCAGTAAAAGTCTGTCGTAAGAATACATTCGCGATACGCTACGGTCGCGAGCACCTGGCATTGAGCTTCACCACAGCAAGATGGTGCGCCGATGTGTCTGTCAGCATCAAGATCAGATCGCGATGCTCCAACAGCAATTCAAACTATAAAACTATAGAATTGAACTTCCTGCCTTCTTTGACATCCATCCCCTTTAGCTGGATTTTTGGCTCTGTTGATCTCCGTCTGTGTTCTGGCACACGGGATCTCCATCCCCGTCCCTACTTTTTACTGCGTGGCTTGGGCGAGATCGGGAACCAGGGGGGTGGGAAAGCGGCTGATGGTCGCTTTGGGTGGGATGGCACGCAAATCGCTCCCGTAAAATACCTACAGGATGGAGCACAAACTTCACTTTGACGTTTTCCCTTCTATGCTCTTGGAGTTTACTCCCATTCACCGCATACATCTCTATTTGCGGCTCTTGTTCTCTTAAATCTTGATTTGTCCGGACACTCCATTCCATTATCGCCTCACTCTCTTTTTCAGTAAATACCAACCTCGTCTTTCAAGTCCGAGGATAGCTAGGCTGGCAAACCGCCGGGCTTCTAGCCAGCAGCTCATGCCTCTCTAAGAAACTGCAATTCTCCGAAAAAGAACAGGCCTGACGGCCGCTTTTGGCTTCTGCTTTGGCTTGTCGGAGAAGCCATCTGTAACCCTGGTACCCCGGCTGTGGCAGTGGCGGGATCCGACAAGCTGGACTCTGTTTCTCTTGTAACCCCTGGAGGCGTCGAACGCACAACGGGGACGGCGTCCGGAAGGCGTCCCTGGTGGTCCCAAGATATAGGGCAGATAATGCTTGACATTAATGATGATGGTGGTCGTAATGGGGGTGGTTAAGGTGCTGTAATCCTGGTAGTTCTTACGCAAGAACGTTATTAAAGAGTCACTTACTCCGTAGGAGGAGCAGTGTGTCTACTAGTAGTGTGGGTGGTCATATACAACGTGGCAGGTGAACGCCTTCTCCTAAACTCCTACCCTCAAGAAAAGTCAGTTGGCTTTTGCAAACCCTTACCAGACGAGCCAGGTACACGGACCAAAGAAACTCAGCCCTGGCGCATACCAAGAAGAAAATGGCTGTGAAGGCTTTCTGCTTCAAGTTGGACCCTGAATTTGTCTCCTTCGGCAACAGCGAAGTTAAGCATGGCCTGTCTTTCGCAATTCGGAGACTATCGCGAATAAATCCAATCCACCGGGTCCGCATTAGTCACTAAATCAACAAGTTCACGGAGACGAGCCCAGCATGGGAATGGCCATTTGTGAGTCCAGACTCCAGTTGCCAGAGCCTAGAACTTCACCTCTATGTTAGGCCTCGATGGTTGCAACACCACTATCCAATAGTCGCGGAATGCAGGAATTTGTTTCATCCATGACGAGGTTGTATTTTCGGATCTTCCTCCGTATAGGATGGCTCTTTTACACACTCCTTGCTTTGTCTCATACGAGAATCTCTAATAAATAAGAGAGATTGAGAAAAGCAGGTATGAGCTAAACTGCGTGGTGGCCGCCTGGAAACAGCCGATTTTAGCGGCATGTCATTCAACAACCTCCAGACTTGAAACTTCAATAACCAGTTAGATAGTTGATCTTTCAAGGGATGCCTGAAATCTGGTCTCGCCAGGAGGCACCTGAAGATTAATGAATGGGCCTCAAGAGCCATGTGCAGTCTCTCCCCTGCCAAGATTTGATGTCTTGACTGCCCTAGCATAAGAGGCCCTGCTTCAATGGTATGGCTGATCTGAAATACATTCGTCATCATGATACATGTCCCAGAGATATTTAAACGTCGTAGAGAGAAGCATGGACTAAAAGCATTGGACTTCGGCAAGAATCTTTGATCGAGACTTATGTTTCAGCCTGATTAGTACATGGGCGATATTATTTTCCCATTACCCTTGACTTCACATTTTACCATTCTGCATAATACATATCTATTGGCAATGATAAAACGAATCACCAATACTCCTTACCGATGATCTTGTCTCCGTGCACATTCGGAACCCAAGGGTCCCCTGTTGCGCTCCCGCATCCACGGTTCAAGATGCAGTGCAGTGCAGATCAATTGGGCTTTCTTTTTTTCATGCTGTGGATCCTTTGAAGTGATCAGCAAACCATCCGTATAGGACGATCAGGCTGGGATAGCCGCGCTTATATTGAAGTAGATTCTCAATAATTGCTTATACGACCAGCAGTATATCTCTTGGTGGTGAGATACATTACACAGCGACAAATCTATCCAATAATACTCTAGCTGTGATACCTTCCGCTTCCCATGTACTGTAGGATTGCTCCGATACCCCTGTCGATTACGCTGCACTGTGACCCATTTGTAACGTCCTTGTCTGTCTGTACCTTGTTCGGACTATAGACCCCTTGAGCATTCCCCAGGTTTAATTGTTTGATGCTAGATAATAGAAATTGACCTTTGGTCTTGGTCCGGTTGTCAGTAAGCGGAAGAGCATAAGCGGTGATCTCTGATATAATGGCGCAATGGTTTTGTTTAATATTTCGTTTCCTTTCTCATTATTCTATACCTGATTAAATCTCCTTTTTTTTTTGTTTATTCAGCTGGTAAGAGGTTGTATCGGTTTCCTTTTTCTTCAAACAAGAACTAACGTTCTTTTAGCCACACTAACCATTAAAAATGGTTGAGCTTTTCCCACCGGATCGTTGTCCCATGTCCCCTGTCCCGAGTCTTCCTAGACCCCTGCTCTCAGATGCACACCCCTTCCCCTGACACTCGTACAAGGGCCCCCCGTCAAACGACCGGGGAGAATACTTAGCTCTTGCGACCATCGTGGATCCTGGACGCAGTACCTTGTCCCCTCACTCTTCTCTGCCCTTCCGCCGCCATCAACGGATAGGCCCAGCCATGCTAACCAAACTCCTGGGAACACATCGAAAAGAGGCGCTCAACTCCCGCCAGCGAACGACGCAAGTCATCAATCGTAAAATTTGGCAACAGCAGCCCTTCCCCGACCTGTTCCCTTTTTGGGTACTTGGCTTTGGGCTCGGCCATCCTTACCTCTGATCTGTCTGCACGATCAAGCCCATCGGGTAAGGCGGCCAAGCCATATTCATGTTCTAGTCAGTACATGAACCAACCGGCTGGAATGAAAACGGATTGGAATGTCAACTCTATGATTGACGTAGATTCCTTGAGCTTATTAGAATAGGTAGGTCCATGTGTCAGAAAGGCGTCCGATGGATGCAGGAAAGATTTGTATCATATATGATAAAGAGTCAAAGGGCATCAATAGACTGGTACCCGAGCGCTCCATTTGTGCACATTAATTCACATCTCCTGGGGCAAGCGTTCATTGGTCAAAGGTTAACTGCACACAAAGATACATTGAAAATTATGCTGAGGTTCTTACGGCGTAAACTATTGATGAAAAAGCGTCATCTCACCTCCAACGTCAAGGGGATCTCCACTAGTCGACGATCATAACCCAATACGTATAAGAGCTTGCTTGTGTAACAACACCAATCCACTTCCTCATAAAAAACTGCAATAGCTCGCACCTTCGCGACCGGCTGTCTGAAGCTCCGCTGCATGTCTCTGGCCAATCCTTCATGTTGCCAAAAGAAAGACGAACGTGTTCTCTAGGTCAGACATTGTTCTGGGCTGCTTGTTTCGGACAATTCTCCATGCCTTTGGTCAACTTTCTGTTGACACTAGAAGTCTTGGCTGAGGTTGAAATGGCATTTTGCAGGAAATAAGAATGTCTAGAAAAATAAGAGACTAGATTTGATAAAGGCTAGTTACACTCTCCCCCTCACTTCTGCCCTCATGTTGATGCTACTCATGCTTGCTTTTGCGGCCGACTGATGCAACAGTATGTACCATTTCTCAAGATCTATGGTGGGTTGGTCTAAGACCTATCCGTAACTACTAGGACTACGGATACAAGCCCCGGAAATGTTAGGGAGCTGTCTCAGACATCGATCGATATTAGCTGTCTGTAGATCAGGACCAACGTGCAAGCCTAGAGAGGGAAAGGAAAACCTTATGGTCTCGATATCTGCAGCATTACTAGCTTATGAATGGACATCCTGGTTTCTCAGTGTATCGCGCAATGGCTGTCAGCAATCTAAATGCCCTTGAGACTTTGTCCAATTCTATTGACGGCATCGCACATTACACGAATCAATTAAGCTGATAAACTCTTGAAAACATTCGCAATGGCTGCTGAAGAATCGGTATAACCGGCAAATGGATCTAAATGACAAAGCTTTTCTTACACAAAGTGGACTGGCGTGGAACAAGGAGACTACCCACGCAATATTTTCAGAGCCTTATTCAATGCAAGGTTATCAACGCTTTGTTCCCTTGTCAAGGACTTCACATTTCTGAGCCTTTATTTTGGACTAATTATGAATGTCTGGAACGCAAATCCCTATTGATTGTCTACTCATTCAGTGAACATCGTTGAGTAACTCAAGGGATGCGCACGTTGATCAGTTCTCATAATGCAATACTTGGCGTGCTTTATTGCTTCCTAGGTGCGCGATCGTGATGAGCCCCATCAGTGTCAAGTATCTCTTGTTCAGCTTTGTCTTATTTTGTTAATTTCTACAGCCGTATCCCGACTCGCTGCGTGCTCGACTTGGGTTGCTCAACACGTACAGGCCGGTGACAGTATCAATCATCACTACATGACATGGCCATAGGACCGGGTTCAGACTCAGCTGAGCTGCTTGAACCAGTGAGCGACGAGGAGAATGGCCGACAGGCCTGGCTAAGCCTGAACAGCTGCGGTCAGGGTTGGTCGTCTAGGATCACCCCAAAGCCATCATGAATGGTTATTGTCAATATCAGAGGGTGTGCCATGAGTGGGCACTGTTTTCCTGACCGTGTTCCACATAATCACACCGCATCCCTTTGTCCTGGGATGTACAGAAAGGCGGAGTCATGGCCGTCAAGGATAAAATATACATAGAAATATTCTGGTTCTCGGTTGACTGATGGTTATGGCCTCAACCTGTACCACGGTTGTTGGGACAAACCCACAATGCTCATAATCGTAAAATGTGTACCCGATCCCCTGTATCCTCCAAGCCTGGCTCGAACTTGGCAATCGCTCTGTACCAACCCTACTTAGAAGTGAAATGAACGAGTGCCCAAGACGAACCCACTACGGCCGGTACGTACCTGTGTGGTAATGTCGATTCAAGGACATAATCACGGGCATGGTTGTATTCGTCTAACATCCCCCGGTATAGAATAAGGTGGAGAAATTGTGGTTTTTGACATTAATCTGCTTTCTGACTGGTTTGTGTGCGGGAGATGAGGCTCTAGGGCCTTGGATTTTCGCTCTGGCTCGCGAATAGTAAAGAGAAGTGAAACTAGACTGCCCCATCACGGAATGGGGTGGCCAAACCCGATCCAAGTGCTGATGAATCCCAAGATGTGGATGTCGCCTGTCAACCTGCTCAATAAATGAGTTGCGTGAGGAACCAAAGATCGCAGTTAGATCTGCCGAAGTTTGTGTGCTGAATTATGACAAGGCTCAGTTACAGAGCTTTTCAAGCAACTCATTAATAGGTGCGGTATAATAAACTTGACTTTTTGAGCGATCCGACTTAGCTTATCTTGCAAATGAGGTCATCAACAAGCAAGCACTCGCATCCGCGGACTTATTGCCCAAATGCCCAGTCATACTGATCCGCGTTTGTTTCCCTGTTGCTCTTAGCACAACTGCATCTTCCTGGAGCTGAGTTATCCAAAGAGCAACATCGGGTAAGCAGATCGCCTTTGACCATGACAAGCCCTTGCTTTGGATTTCAGTTTTAGATCTCATAAGGATCCCACAACAGGAAAGCTTCTTCACAATGGCGAGACAGTCTGTCTGGCACTACGGAGGATCTGGCATCGCGTGGCCCCGTTGGGATCATCTGTAAGATAGCTGATGCCACACCAGGCTCTCAGATACTACAGGGTGTGCGGGGTAGACAAGCCTTTAGTTGAAAGGATGATCTGATCTTTTAGATACGTATCGTTGTTTGTTTGGGGAATTCAGTCATGATGAATCAAGTCGCTTGAACTACAATCATGTGGCACTATACTCTGTAGTTCTTGAAACATTGCTAATTAATGAGACTGGATGTATGTAATAAACAAGAGGGGGATCAATCGCCCCGCTGAAGGTCATGTGCCTATGCAAACAACACCAAATGGTCCAAGCTGGCGAGGACATACTTGTTATTTGTATACATATCTGCGGCATATTGTATCAATATTTCTTACAGGCATGAAGTCATCAATCCCATCAATCCCATCATTTGAATCAGCTTGACATAGCTATCTATGGAAAGATATGATGACTAAGGCAGAGTAATTGCCAAGATGTCACGTTAGACTAATAGTTTACTCTCCCGAGGATGTCCCCTGTCAAAGAGGCTGCGGAATCCTGCCGCCACAGTCGAAGCCAAGAATCATTCACTCGCAAGAGCCCCTTTCTGGGGCGTGCGGGGGGGGAGGGATACGGCACCATGACACAGTTGATTACCTACCAGAGGCCCAGTAGAGCCGCCGAGTAGAATCGATAGCTTCGGCTCGCATGCTACCTATTAAAAACAGGAAGCTTGTGACTAGCAATCTCGCATGGGAATGCACCTTCTGCATCATGGTTATGATCAATGCTCAAGGTTGACGCTTATAAAACCGTAGATACAATCGCTAGACAGATACTAACGGAAGATGCCTTTCCACAGCCGCCGACCCAGCTACGGGCTGCCTGGAGGGAGGGGTATGACAAGTTGAACCACCCTCAACAAAGAAAGAATATGTTGTGTTGAGACGGGTTGCTGTCATAACACGACATTCGGCAAATATGCAAATATCTAAAGTGAACAACCTCATGGAGTTGTGGCATTTATGATTAATTGCGTTTTGATGGATGCTGTTTGTCAACTAATGTGCCGTAAAAGTGAGCTTGGTACCATGTGCCAGAAGATGATCCTCAAGAGCCAGGGGCTCCTGGCAGCCTACACCAAGCCATCCGCGTGCCAAATTAACTTGGTGGGCCGCAACACGACGGCGCCTTCTGCTGGTGGGATACCGGAACCTTACACCTCTTCTGTTGGAACAACGATAAGGCTAGCATAAACGTCACGCCAATGCAAGCTTGATTCGTTAAACAGTCTAGCTTGAGCATTGACGAGGCGGGAATCGTGCCATAAGGCGGAGCAAGAAGATCGAGACCATTCGAACACGGTCATCTCTACGGGCTATCAGGGCTGAATTCCTCGCTCATCCCGATGGTACGGGACATAATGGGTCCCATTCCTCCTTGTCGCACAGATGCAGAGGCCTGAGTTACACCATAACTTACCCGAGGCTATTGTACTGTAGATTTGATTTTACTACAAGACTCAAAATCGCCGACTTGTTACGTATCACAATCATGACCTGCACTTGGTGGGTCAGACCACTGCCAGCCCAGCCCAGCCCAGCCCAGCCCAGTACTCTGGCCACGCTACGCTACCTATGTCCGGGGACACGCGAAAGATAGTTACCGTGCCGAGACAAGCAAGTTTGGCCCCGGTAAATTCGAGTCGCGATTACTAGGATATGCGGCAAGCGAAGTTCGCATGGCAGGAGTGGATACGATGATGATTATCTCAATCATGGCAGTTCAGTTCAGTTTACTACAGTATTACAGTATGTGACAATCTGCTTATCACCCTAGTCTGCTCAAGGCCTGTAGATGAGGGGACTGTGCTGGACACAGCTGAGCCGACCATTCCCTGAAGAGATGCTGTGTGGCTGTTACACAACCAGGGGGGTTTAGAACACACATAATGATAACCTGCTCAGGTATTGGCACGACCCGCATCCTCGGAGCCAATGGACTTACGTGAGTTATTATGTCTGCTACACAACTTGGTTCAAATAATACATTTGGGTCTGCTTGGAAATGACAGGCCTATGTCGACAATGGCTGCTGAGGCTCGACAACTGTACTGTACGCGCATGAAAGAACCGTTCAGCACATGTGATATCTACGCTTGGCTACTCGGCCTTCAAAGAAAGCGTTAGCGTACGGAACTTGCCATTCACTCTTGCTAATCTCCGTCAACCGACGGGAGGACAGCCTGGCAGAGAGACACTCATCACCAGCAGGATTTTAGTTTTTTCCATTGGCTTTTTACAATACGTCAGATTCTCAACGGCTCCGCAGCCGTGTTCTCTCATCTGGTGTCAACAGCGGAGCAATCTCTTCGAACACCAAGCAACCGCAAATGGTGCAGATCTGCATAAAGAATGGAATCCCTGTGCAGATCGTTCCTGGTGGCGTTTCGTCTCCAAGCCTTTCCCTTGGCTAAGTTACCTAATCCTCTTTAGTCGTTCATCAAGACGTTGAAGTGGCTTTCATATGATATCGAATTAACATGGACCGCAACCTGCTTTTGTCACGAAATCCCAGAGGCAAGTGATATTTTGACGGGGTTCGGAGGTGTCGCAAGACATCAATATGGTTAGGAGACACCAGATGGGTATGATAACCAATGCACACCCCTCGTCAGGGGCGGCCGCTCATGATTGGTTTTCCAAGTTGACTCCCTGTCGAGACATCCCATATTTGCTGACTTTCTTTTTTTATGGCACCGGTAATCGGAAGGAGTTTGGCAACGTGGAATCAGAGCTAGAGCCGCGCCTTGCGAATTCCAATCCGTACCTATGTACGAGAACACAGTCCTTCCTTTGGGGCCGTATTGCAGCGACACATTGAGGCATGATTTAAAAATCCAACGCGTTCAAATTTAGCACAACGATTGCCTTGTCTCTGCAAGGCTGGTTCATCTTGAATCAAAGCATTGTAAGATTGAATTCAAGACGTCCGGCTAATTCGCAATACGCGCTAACGAGAGCGATGACCATCACAAATTCCCTGCTTCTGTGTCCGCCTGTGATAGGTATGCCTGCTGTCGTGAAACCTTCAGCTCGTAATAGCAAGCTATCTTTGTTCCGAGCCCCTGCAGAGAATGGCTGGAGGACAAGGTAAACAAGACTATTTAATACTACCTGTCGCTAACTCGGCAGATCCAAACTTGTTGAGTCAAAATAATCATGGGGTTTATGCATGTGGACTTATTGGAACATAAGCCTCCAACGTTTTGGTTGTTCCTGGTCATTGCTGCTGGGGGGAGCATCCACCAGTTCCAGTCCCGGTTTCGATGTCACAAATGGCGGCTGAAAAGTTCAAGATGATTGTCTTTTCAAACGAATGTAGATCTTTTTAAAGGTAAATTTGATATCAATTACATCGGTGAGCTAAAATTGCTACCTCCCAAATCATTGGTACAGGGCTATCGAAAGAAATGAGCCAACTTACGTTCTATGGGACGAGGAAGTGCTTTCTATGGGCATAGGATAGTTGCTTTCTTATTGAACGGCTGTAAAGATATTGGTCAAATGACAAGCGTCGGCGTGGGTACGTACGTTCGCTCGCTTGGCCCTGAATAATGTAGATCTCAACGATGTATGTTATCTGGAGCATGATCAACAACAGGCATATGCTGCGTTTGGGATTCTTACTGTCATGTTTCTGGGTAGATCCTTGTTTCGGTACGTGCAAGCGTAATCGCTTGAGGGCTTCTAGTCCTGCAAGCAGAATAGCTGAGATGATACAGGATCGTTGCGAGCAGCCCAAAAAAGCAGACCCGGTCGGATCTCGGCTGGCATGTCGATGCACTTGATATGAGCGCATTCTTTAGAGCGAAGCTGTAATATGTGATCAGAAGTGTCTTTGAGGTTGATCCGTAAATCTTCCTGTTTGATACGCCCACAGCCGCTGGGTCACATAATGCATGCCAACCATACGTTCTTAGCTTTATGAGGAACTTTGAACGATTTCACTATAAATCTCCTCTAAGTAAGTGAATATTTCTTTGCAAGAAATAATGAGTTAAGAGGTCAAGTCCTTATCAATGTGGATTTGAGTAACATATCGATTCATTTGTCTCTTTCGCAGAGCCAGTATAAAGTTGGAGAATCCTACCCTTTGTCTATTGCTGGTGAAAGAGATTTAGCATGGCAGGCCTTTCGCATGGCATTTCTCATTGGTAATGGTCTTGGTTAGTGGCGAAGCTACGTAGTCGTTGAGCTGACTTTGAGTGTCCTGGGCGAATAAACACTTCGTCACATGTGAGCAGTCGGCAGAAAGAGAGCAAAAAATCCTCCAGAGGAGTCTTGCCTGAAAAAGGAGCTGAATTAGCCAGTCTTGAACTCCTTTCAAGTGGTGAGAAGTCCCAAAAGGTACCCAAGGTAATGAGTTCTTGCGTTGTCCAGCACCCAATATTAAGAGTTCTTACATGCTGGATCTCGGTAGCTTTCTTCCCAGACCTCAGTTTATCAGAACCTCATTGACATCGATATTTGAAGATTTTTTTTCTGGGCTGTTACAGTGATTTTGACTTCTCGGCTAACTTTTCCGAGTATCACTGTAAACTGTAGAACCCTCCAAAACGACTGCCTTGACCTATGTGTTGTTTCTTGATCTTCTACGCAACCGAAAGGGGCTTATTTGATACAAACTCTGTGCCGCTCAATGAAATATTTATAGCTAAGGGGTTTGAGACCTAGTGACTTCTTGAGTAATGCCAAGTGAAGCTGTGAAAGTCAGCTACATCACAGCGATTTAAAACGCTTCCGATGTTAATATCATTGTCGTTATATATCCCTTCAACTCAAGCAGGTTCTTCACTATGTGTTTGTAATAGTTTTCCACATAAACATTTAGAAAATTCTAAGAGCTAAAGAGGCCTGCCTCAGTAACTTCGTCTAAAAACTGTCATTTTCTCCAGGTTGACTGATATACGATATACATGTCACTTCTGTTTACATACCTTGTGTTGGCAGTCCTCAAGGTCTTGACCTGAGGAACAAAACAATATTTGATTGCAGAATAAGTTTCTTTGATCGAGCCAGACTACACTGACTTGGATAGCTGTATGTGTGATCCTGTCGTTGATCCATTAAGCGTTCGAATCAGTTATTGACTTGAGAATTTTGAGAGCAAAGTCAAGAAGAATCCGAACAGCACTGAGATAACAGGCTAAAGGCTAAATTATTATCCGCGCAATACAAACAGAAGATAATCTGATATCCTTGAAAGCCTTTAATTCATTTCTTAACTCCACGAAGGTCCACTAACTCCAACTTACCAGTCGCACTACTCAGTATTTGCAGCCGACTCATACGAAGCCTCGTTAAATTCGACCTGCATCGGACGAGGTCACTGAGTGCAAGAAGGCATCTCACTGAGCAACAAGTTGCGAGGAAAACTCAGACGTCTCTAGAAGAGTGATAGCGCAAATGTGTGTAGTCAATGAGACAACTGCCCACTCTTGACTTGGGGTTTTGCCGGTCGCCAAGCGTCCCATCACATATTGCCGCAATGGATGTCTACATTAGCATTAAGAGCTAGAGATACTCCATAAGGCTGCTGAGCCTCTAGTATATCAAAGTCAAGCATTACACTGCGGGGAAGATTGAGGAGTGAGGATGTGATGAGAGTGATGAGAGTGGTGATCGTGAGACGTATGACGAGCAAATCGAGTCAAGGGTTCTGTATTTCTCGAAAACTTTCCTCAGTACTTGCTTGGTTTCTGAATATAGGCATTTTAATCTCTTATACAGGTTCCATTCCTTAAATGTCAAAGCAAAGCACTCTTACCATTTAGGCATAGTGACGAACACGACAATGAATTGTAGCAACCTTGCAGCTGGTGAGATCTGAACTCGTCTAAACTGTATCTATAAGAATGCCTTAGGATTTTCTTCACGTAGGTACCGGGTTTAGGAGCCTCCCTTCGCCGGTGAAGAGTATGGAAACTCATGTTGTCAAGGGGAGGTGATGAATTCCCCCTGAATGACGACCTCCTTCCACGGTCATTATCCAGAACTTTTATGCATTTAGTTACTTATTTGTACTAACTTAATCAATGGCAAGCTATCGTTGACTTTTTTTATGGTAATTTTGTCGAGGACGGGTGAGTTACGAGGAAGTCTCCCATAAGCAAACGGGCGAACGACAAGCATTTGAGACCTTGGGAACGAAATTCATTCCGTGCTACCTAAGAAATTAGAATCATACTCTCGCAATAGCTCCGGCCTGTAAAGCCTTCCTAGTATAGATATATTCTCTGATTAAACTTCGACAGATCTATAATATAAGGTACCCAGTATACACTCGTAATGCAGTGCAATTAAATATACTCTCGATAAATGACTGGCATTAAGTTCAAATTTCCAGACGCAAAGATACCGCCGATTAATAAAGTACTACATCTTGAAACCAAGAATGGAGTGGAAAGCCGTTATAAATTCGTTGGAAAGCGAGCGTATAGAGCAAGATGATCTGGATAAAGAAGTATCCTCTGATCAATACCCTACAGGTATGGGAAATTAATTTACATGAAAGGCAATGAAGCATAACCATTCGAACTTGATACTGACCTGTGACAATCAGGTATGGCCTTAGATCATCCGGCACGATCAGCATCCTTCGGGACGGTATGAGTCCGACTTGAGGTTGTTTCATGTAGCTTTGAAGCACAGATATCTTCAGTGGCAGCATCCTCGTCAGTACACTGGGTGTGTTGCTCCGTTGTTGGAATGTTGCAAATGTTCCAACTTTGTGAAAAAGATCCTATACCATCTGCAAAGCTTGCTCTCACATCAGACCCTGAGCAATGGATGTCTATTCTGAGAATGTATTCAATACAGACTTGAAGAACCATATTTCGATTTGTATTTGGTGTTGTTACCTGACTTGTCTCAAGTGGGGCACGGCAACAGTACATCCGCCAGGTACTGGTACATCTGTTCATGCGTTAGACAAATATTCCCTGATACTCAGAGATGAGTTTATTTGAGCAAGAAAGTATAACATCTTCCCTTCGCCCTTGAGGAGCAGTTCCAGAATATTTAACTTAACTGATTAACGGCAGTTGGACTTACCTTGATCGATTCCACCTGCATTTATTCACACTCTATTGTCTCTTTTACCAAACTATTTCCTTCTTCGCTTCACAAACCAGCACATTATATATTGCGGGAAACCAACGGACTTGATCTTCTTCTTCTCTTTCTTTTTCTCAGTCTGTTGGCAAGGTATCTTTAAACTGACCGTTGGGACTGGAATCATCGTGCGTCACCAGATCTGTTTATCCCTAAACGACTGGGTTGTGTGCGACCCGAGTCCCTGCTCTTACGATTACCCGCAACATGAACTTTCCAAGACACGATATGCCCGGCATGGACATGGGCGGCGACTCATCCGGCTCCTCATCATCATCGCACGGCTCAAGTAACATGATGACAATGGTTTTCCAAACCGAAACCCGCACGCCACTCTACGCCAACTCGTGGACACCAAATAACGCAGGCTCCTACGCGGGAACATGCATTTTCCTCGCCGTGCTCGCTATCATTGCACGAGCACTTGTCGCCGTCAAAGCTGTCCAAGAAGCCCGCTGGCTCGATCGCGAAGCTGCCCGCCGCTACGTAGCTGTTAATGGCAAGATCCCTTTATCGGAGCAGATAGCGTCTAGCCCCGATGCACGTCGCATGACCCTCTCGGAAAATGGACTCGAGGAAACTGTCGTTGTTGTGGAAAGGAGGCGAGCTGCGACCAGGCCATGGAGGTTCAGTGTTGATCCGGTTCGGGCATGTCTTGATACCATGATCGCCGGGATTGGATATCTCCTGTATGTCATACCCCCGCTATTGGAGCTTCACTTATATCGTGACTATATGCTAATCGTGTCTTGCAGCATGTTGGCCGTCATGACGATGAATGTCGGCTACTTCCTCTCCGTCCTGGCTGGTGTCTTTGTTGGTAGTCTAGCAGTCGGTCGATACATCCCAACAGTCGAGCATTAAACAGCAAACCGGAGATCTACGGTCGCAAATAAGATCGGAAGTCGGGAGTACGGAATGTTATTTATATCGCAAAAGAATGTGCGGCGCCGAGGTTTTTGATCGAATTCAATATGGAATGAGCGGGCGACTGATTTGATATAACAAACAGCATTCACATGAATCCAATAGAACTCTCTCGGTGTTTGATCTTTTAGTTCTCACTTGGCTATTCGTCCTATTCGTCAATGGGTGTTGCATCAGCCTGCATCCATGTCACTCTTGTAGCAGTACATCCGCGGGGTCTGAAAGCCGAAAACCTTCTCAAATTTGCTCACCATCAACAAACACGGCTATGCCAAAGCGGTATTAGTGGTTGTCTGGTAATATGCGCCTTTCCTGTGAATTCCTAGATTACTACCTACCTAAACCTTCAAAAGTTGTCTCCATGGGATGGGAGGCTGTCTAAGATAGACCAGCTTTATTCAGTATAAAAGTTAACCGCATATTTCTGAACTCAGGAGTTTCCCACATGGCATTAGAACACATATAGTGAACTGTTATGCAAGTTTCTGTTACTACTTGCGGCTTTCAGAAAATAAGTGATCCTGTTCTTAGGCTTCTGTATAATGAATAAGGATATGCTTTGATGATGATTCTATATGGCTGGCTGAATTGACCAGGATATGTGGTCATTATAGAGTTTTGTTGTTACAGAGGTCTGCAGTTTGCCTGCAGCCCCCTGTTTGGACATCAAATTTTATCACAAAGGTAAGTAACAATTGAGCATCATCCAACAGCACCAAGGACGGGAAGAAGGAAATGAAAGGAGAGTTAATGATAAATAAAATTAACTAGCCATATGCGCTCTTGTAGGTTGTTCAAAGCCAATGGTGCGTGAAGTGCACTCGGTTGAGGTGTTCAAGGGAAGATATCACTCCTGTTAACACCACGATTGTTACTACTACACACCATGATCAGATTAATTTGAGAAATAAGATTAAACGCGAGCTATGATGAAACTAGATAATACCAGCCGTGGGATTAACGCTATCTTTTGTCATTCAGTGGATTTCTAAAGTCAGTCTAGACGAGCTCGAGGACGTAACTCGGCCTTCATATTGACATCGCCATGATCACAAGGGGCAATATGGGATTCAGCATGACACCAAAAAGCTTGTTACTACAGATAGGTAGCTAAGTTACATCATGAAACTCTAGGATCTTAGGAAGAAAAAGGAAGTGTACACGTGTCTCAAGAGGAGAGTGTATACACAGAGATATATAAAGTATATATGTAATCCTGATAGTGACTAAACTAAAAGAAAACTAAAGAAGAGAATGAGAATTAGCAAATTAAGCTTCTAATTACCTTTGTTTATTATTTCGCACCGCACGGATATACTAGACACACCTCCAAGCAGTTGCTTAAGATATGCTCCTATAAGTATACTCGGGTAATATTCTACTGCGGTACCATAAGATTTTATATTTAATCATTATATCTCTTATAATCCTTCAGGAATATCCAGACAAGTCCACCATGGATAGCTCCTTATATGGTTCCTGATATGGGAACTATGTTCCTTAAACGCTCGATGATTCGAGAGCGACTGGGTACCACGCACACTTGATGGCAGTGAGAACGGATTTTTGAGTCTTTTTGGTTATGTTCTCGCTTTGTCATGCCCCTCTTATCCTCGACTGCATATATAGACTTGTGCTTCTATGAGCCTCTGGCTTTGGCAATGCCGAACCCACTACATCAGAGGAACGCCGAAATTATGGCTAGTATAACCGGGAAAGTACTATTTCTCTCGTCCTTGTAGTTCGAACATAAGATGAAAAAAATTATACTGGGGCGGGTTTGACCAGTATGTGTTGGAATGGAAAGTCATATTTGTTCTTTCTGTCATCTGGTTGCTCCATACACTTCGCATTCTTCATGAAACTCAGATCACCAAATAAGCATGTAACACTACTACTTATTACAGCCGAGAATTCGATTAATTGAGTTTATAAAAACATATTCTTATAGAGCCATCGACTTTCCCAGCAGTTACTGGTGCAAAGGGATCTAAATAACCGCAGAAAATACCAACAGCCTCAACGCAGCCCTTTCCCAACAGAGTACTAATCTGCTATCTACCTCAAGCTCTTATTACCAACTCTAACTTACTCATACCTTTGAATCTCCTATATTGATTTATCTTCTCATCCAAACTAAGCCAAGATGATCCTTCATCCCCACCTAATCACCCAAGTAGGAAAAGGTGTTAGACCAGGCCAAAACTCGCGGAACCCCTAACTAAGGCAAGGTGCTATCATGGCATATGACTGACTAACAAAAGGCCGATCCCAAACCGCTTCCGTCGTAGGTACTCATTTTTCTCACCTCTAACGCCATCTCATTCTGTCTATCCACACGCGCGCATTGAAAGAAGAACGGGAATTATGACAAAAATAGTAAAGCCACCCCATAGGCACAGCCGCACAAGAAGTTACCGGCTGGGAACCTCCCAATCATATGCCGTCAATTCTCCAAATGCGGTAAGAGATACAATAGCATTTACAACCATAGGCTTGAACCTTCCTCCCTTCTGTCAAAGCTTGAACCGGGATCCCGAGCTTGGGTAGAAAGATCATTCGCCAAGATTACCGGTTTGGAGTTAATATTTACCTTATCTGGAAGCCAGAGCCTGTTTTAGGCAGGGCAGATTCGCAAATGTCATGCCTGCAAATCTGGGGAAGGGTAGCTTTTTTCAAAGTGGAATGCCTATCTTGGGAAAGTCCGATTTTCCTTATACATTGCGGGAAAAGTGTTTCTCACCAAGTCAACATACTTGCACTCGAAATTTAATGCAAACAAGATCATATCGCACGTATGAAAGCATCCTTTGTCTCTTTTGGCCCATGATATACGTCAAATCTGCATCAAGTACCCATTCCGTAATCATTCGTGCCTTCATCCCATGCATTCCCTGCCATCCCAAACACTCTGAAGTAACAATTCACAAGCCAAACGCGCCCCTTCGTGCTCTTCAACGACAAACACCTGTTCACTCCAACACGCATCCACCACACGCAAGTGACCTCTGGCGAAAAGACAAGCGCTTCCGCGGAGCCTCTGCAAGGAACTATGATATGTAAGGCTGGCCATGATCGTTTAACCAGCATCTGCTGCATGCTGTTGGTCTCGATAATGGCGCGTGTAGTTATTTGTGGCTGTGAGGGTGGGATTTTACAGCCCATAAACCCACTACTACCGGATCGATTATTATATTTCCGCTCAAAGGCTCATCAGACTTCGCCTGGGCCTGAAAGCCTTGATGTAATTCCAAGAAATTTGAAAAAGAAAAATCAAAGAGAAAATGCAGGTGGCAAATCAACACCAACCAACGCCTTTTCACCGGGACCTCACAGGACAGCTCTGATGTCAAGGAGGGGCGTGCAAGATCGAGAGGCGGCGTCTCGAGAAAGCATTGAGCACCGGGTATCATTGACCGAAGACCGATCTTTGGAGTCGGACGTCATTATGACTGATGATGGCTATTAGCAGGCATGCCTGGCTGAGGAGGTATGCCAGAGCCATAAGCCTGGTTCCGTTGTACGTAGCTCTGATAAGCCAAAGCCTGCTGGGGATCCATGGGCATGTTGGGCATGTAGTTATTGGGCATGTGAGGGTTCTGAGGCATGCCAGGTCGGTTGCCTTGAGGAGGGAGGTGCTGATTAGGAGGTTCTTCGGGAGACTCGACTTGGTCGCCTCCGTCGACGCCGTTCTCATTGCCTGGAGTGGGTTCGGGGGCATTGAGACAAGCCTGGCCATGGTCAGTTCATGACACACCTTGGGTCTGTAGAAATGACCCCGCAGAAATATAATATGTATAGCGTACCTGGATCAAGTTCTTGCCCTCGGACTTGGTAACGAGGGGCTGGAGCTTAGGTGTGGTGAAGGTGTAGACAAGGCCAGTTTCTGAAACTACAAGAAGCAGAACCTGAGTACCTGTGAGGACAGAGAGTTCATAGGCCTAATGAGCAAATACGTATTAGCCATCTGTGCATCAAGAAATCAATGGCGACAAGTTTTGGCGCCAGAGTAGTGAACGCGGGAGCTTGAACAGTTTGTTTTGACGCGACTGAGGTTGAAATAGTAACCAAAATTGTTAAAGGCACCAATGGATGCTACATTTGGAGCAGCAAACACGTCGAAATTGGCGCGTAGGAACGTCACGCGCCTCAAGTTGTGATATCAAGTATCATGACTATCATGGCAAACTTGGTGTTGCTGGGATGATGGAGAGGTGAAATCATACCTTCTTCATGATTCCAGCCTTGCGCTTGGAGAATGTGATGTGCCGGCGAGACTTGTCGCTGATGAACTTAATCTCAATCTTGCGACGCTCACGACTGCCCTTCTCGTCGTCATCGTCGTCGTCGTCACCAGCTGAAGGACGCTGGCGCTTGATGCCGCGAGACTCAGTGGCGTTGCCATTGCCAACGTTCTGCGAGTCGTCGAGCTCAGTAGGAGAGGTCTGATCGTGCTGGTCTGTGATGTCGGCCATGGTGCCTGCGAGTCGATGTTCGTCTCGAATGGGCTTGGATTCGATTATCTCAAAAGAGGAAGAGCTCTTGTTTGTATTACAACGAACGAACCGCGACAGGAAGAACAAAAAAAGGTGGTGGAGATACTGCTTTGAGCGTGGTGCCGATGGATCTATACTGTATCTGGAGTGGGAGCGGAGAGAAAATGGAGGGAGCTGCGGTGCGCTGCGTTTATTGTCGCAGAAACCTGGTTGGGCACGCTCTTGCTTGTTTGCTGCTTCGAGTCTGGTCTGGGTGTGTCTGGGTTTGGGTCGGGGGGGCCTATCCTTTTTCTGAGTGAGGACTGTGGAGAGTCGTGGGTGGCGCGGACGGGAAAGAGGCGAGGCCAGGCGAGGCAAGTGCAAGTGCGCGTGTTGGATAGCCCAGTGAGAGACTGCAGGGGATGAGGAAGATGGCAGGGTAGACCCTTGCTCTATGCAGGCAAGACGAGGGAATTTACCTTAAGCAAAAGAGTCGTTGATGCTCATTGGCAGAGACGATTGCGGCCAAACACCGCATGCAATTGACTGGCGCTTGACCGGAAGCGGAGATGACAGGGTGTGGGGCGGATATGAAAGACAAGAAGAGTCCAGCCAACCTAAGGCCTCGCAGCTGCCAGGGTTCAGGCCGATGGGCGGACGGGGAGGGAACATGGAGCGGGGGAACAAAAGCAATGGGCCTTCTGTTCTCCCACTGTGCGCGTTGACCCTGTGCAGGTAAGGGATAAATTAGATCAAACAGCAGGGTATTTCGGGTCTTCTAGCAAGTATCCGATGAGTAAATTACATCTGTCTAGGTAACCGGGGTGTGGCTTGCTGTCCTTTGCTAATTTACGAGGGGTATGCTACGTGCTAAGGTATAGCTATGGTAGTAGCAAGCTTTTGGCTGCTGCGGGACGGGTTCCAGTCTCCACGAGTGGAATGGGCACAAGATGAACGAGGGTGGAAAGGATGCAAGGTTCGGCTTTGGCCAACCACAATCTTTGAATTGGCCTGTCCGTTGCTGAGTTAGGGAGTCGGCGATTCAAGCCGTCTGGGTGGGTTGCTACGTGCAGCGCGCCATTGCTGGTTGGTGCGACTGGGATTGCATGAGTGGACTGTGGCACGCGTGTGGTGGGTATTCGTGAGAGGATGTGTGAGAATCAACAAGATGGGATGGGCCTTGAGCTTTACACATGCTTCGGGGCTCAATGTGGTGTGTAAGAATGGACGCAATTGTGGATTTGAATGACTGAAGAGACCAATATGAGAGTCTGAATTATTGGAATGAAGTTGGGGTAAATGGCAGGTGAATGATTTGTTTTCGACTGCACATTCAACAGAAGTCAATGGAGATCCCCGTAATTGGAAAAGCAAGCGAACTGGAAATAACAACTTTGATCACCGATGATCGCTGTAGCACAAATTTTATTTCTGCAAACGATTGCGTGCGTTTACCATCTTGGATCAGTTTAAGCATGAATAATTGGCTCAGAACAGTCTGTCCCTGGAGATAGGTACTGTCATCAACAAACGTCATCAAGATCCGACAATGAAACGAGGATAGTGAGGTTGTAGCCGTCCTGCACACGGACTATTCTGTGGACAATCAAAGATCGTCACACCTTGCCAGAAACCCTTACTGATGTGGTTGTCTTCGTCAATCGATTCATTCATCACTGATCGAATGGAGCCGTTTGCAAATCGATGGTATCAACAGGGTTCTTCTGTTTCAATCTTCTTACAGTAGATATCGCCAAATTTCAACGTTCACATCCGTCTTGACGAAATTTACACCGGCCAACCTCCATCCTAGGCAGAAGAGCCTTCTGTCGATGGCAACAAAGGCAGGGTGGGACGTCAGTGATGACGAACGGCGTGTCCTGTGCCTGACGGTGCCTTGTTTCGACATCTTGACCGTTGTTTGATGTATCCTCGCGAAGGAAATTGAGAGCATGTGAACGATGACCGTCACTGTTTGTAAGCAAGGCGTTATCGACTTCCCTCTCTCTCTTGACATTTAGCGTTCAGTTAGAGCACGGTGTTCAAACAGAACCATGGAAGTACTGGACAGAGTTTGGCTTGATGTGGATACAGTGGCCCACGACTCGGCCCATCAGGCAAAGCACTCCACTGGGATCCCGCACCGCCCGGTCATCTTCCAAGCGAGTGACACAGTGTTGCCCTACCGCAAGTTGACACCTCTCTATTACTTCAGTTCCTGTCAAAGAAGACCCTCAGTCTTATCCTGGCTAGCCTGGATATCGTGAGCCGTTGAAGTAGTGGGCCACTCTGCGCCGCACACATGCTGCCGCGTGACGAACCATAGCGCAGCTCCAGGCGCTGAAGAGCTCTCGCGCATTCTACCTCTTTGTCGAAAGTGTCATATTAAGGGTATTTGAATATTGAGCCTGTGTTTGTACTGCACAGGTATAGCAAGATCTTGATCAAGATGTCTGGCAAATTCTAGCGACGATACGACAGAAAGAAAAAAGAAAAAAAAGAGAAACAAAAAGACAGCCAGTGCTTAAAGTCTGATTGTTTACCCGAGCTCCAGCCTCCCTTTTGCAATCAAATCTCGACTAGCGCAGATCTGTCGCACAGTGTCTCCATCTCAGCATCCTGGGGATCAAACTGAACACGAGGAGGTCAAATTGTTGGTCTTTGATTGACACATGGTGCTACTCCCCTGTAGCGCGTGCACCTGTATCTGGGCCTCGACCTGTCGCATCATCCACTTCAGCAAGCGGGGCTGACTGGTGCTTGAATTGAGTGAGCACAAAAGAAGAAAAAAAAAGAAAAACTGTCTTTTGTATGGAAATCCAAGGATCTACTACGTATAGCGAATTGGGGAGTGTCAAGAAAATGTCATTAACCCTTCGTTGTGTCTTTGCATCGACACTGGAGAGCTCAGCCAGGACCCCTTATGTTTGACAGCGGTCGAATTGCGATTATTGGAGGTCAAAAGACTTTTATATCGACTTGTACAAGTGCCTGACAACAACAGACATAGAAATGCCAGGAAAGGCGGGCCTAATTCCTCGGCTCAGAACCCTTGGCTACCAGGGATGTTCAAACTGATCGAGACCATCCTGCAAATATGCCGCGTTGATTTAGAAACGTGATTGCTGGGAGGTCTCTATACTTGTTCTGCATCGATTTCCACGAGGAAAGACACAACTTATAAGCATCCTCAAACCTGGAACTACCAGCATGTCAGACCTTCTTCCAATTATTCTAAATCTAATGAATTATGTATCCATGCAGTGATGGTACAGCACGGGCTCGAGGACAAACACCATCTTGTCATTCGTTGCCTAGAAGAGCATATCTTGTGGAGCGGTCGTATCAACCAGATTATAGCTTGTTCATCACTTGAAGCGGGGGATCCAACCTGCTAACAAGCACATCACAATAGCCTGGGGATTGGTGGACAAAACCTCGGCTCCGTCGGAGGGTGGCGGGAACGGCTTCAGGGTTTGTTTGTTCCGCGATAAGGGGCGACTTTAGGGCGGAAGAAAGTCCTGACATGATGAGATGCCGTAAAGTGACTGGCATCAAGTCGCGTTGAATTCGGGGGCTACCGAAGGTCAGTGGCTGGAATTAGTATTAGCGAGCAAGAATTCATCATAATCATTTATATCGAGTTAGATGGGAAGATTCATGTTGAGTCTTATATCTTGGAATTGATCCTTCGATCTCACATGTAAGAGTTCAATCTCGCATTTAAGGCTGGAGGCACAGACGGAACAAGAATGGCTTCATCCCGCAGGGGGAAAGGTGCCGCCAGGCAATTCACGAATGACCATCAACCTGATGGCCGAGATGGGACAGAGGCCTGCTGTTCTCTCAATTTGCAACTTAACGCACGGTCCTTGAGGTGCATCAAGCGGGGAAAGCTCAAGGTGCCTTGGAGCCAACCCTGCCAACGACAGCAACGGTGAGCGGTAGCCATTGACACAAGCCAGAGCTCAGGCTAGTTGCTAAGGTTCTGAACGGGCCCATCCACCTTTATAAGCCAGGCTTAGCCAAAACAGGAAGCTCCCCAAGAATGGCACAGTGTCAGCGCGACCTCTGATGCTGCAATATGTGTTCTGGACGCAGTAAACCAGATCATCTTTCAATAAGTACCGATGAGAATGGTATCGTAGCATTGTGTGGCGTGGAAGAGATATAGTGGGCTATATTGGATCTTTGATTGTTCATTTATGAAACTGTCAAGAGTATTAAGCTCCCGACCTGCCTTAGGTACCTTAGTCTGATGACCTTAATCACGGTTAAAAGCATATCGCCGTGGGAGGCGGGTACCCCCCGATAATTAGGCAACCGCTAGGTCGCTCATGTGGGGTTGAGCTTGGACTTTTGCGGCAGAAAGTCTTTACAGTATCGTCATGCCCTCAGGGATTGTCCGAGACTTTATCGATCCTCACGTGCAGCATGACCATCAATTTATGGGCATGCGGCTCACGTTTCATTCGCGACCTGAAGATTTGGACTTCTTCGTCCTTCATAGTGAGCGTGTTAGGAGGAATAGCCAATCGCTGTATCGTAACTACGTAGAGTTCTATGGCAACATCCCGAGTCTTCCATTAGTCAACATCCATATCATTTGCGAGTGTTAACCTAGTCATGAAATTCAATCTGTTGGTACGCTCCCGCCAAGTGCAGTATTGATATCTTCAAAACACGTCCATTGTATAGTAGATAAGCAACAATTCCACGATCATTATTAGACAGTCATATACCAAGAAGACCTTGCCTTAGTAAGGGGTCCCCCGAGTTTTGGTGGTCTAACAATCATCCGGGCTAACTGGAGTAAATGATAGAGTCTAGCATACTCTAGCTATGGTATTGCCAAGAATGGGTAACAGCACCAGTCTCCCTATGCCATTGCATTGAATGCACAAATCCAAGTGCGCGACGGTGATGGAATCGTGTTTATATACGAAATTCTCTGTCACGATCGCACCTCAGGACATGTGGTTCTCGGCTAACACAATACCATCCCTTAAGGGGTATTCATCGACATCTTTGGACGATTAAGCTCATTTGACCTACCAGCATGCTGGGGTTTGCACCCGCAGACGTTGCAACAGTTAAGGTATCCCTTGATGGACCATTCCTCATATTCCCTAGCTTCAGGCAATTACACCTCTCAACTACCGAATGAATTTGGTGTTCTGGAAATCTCTTCGCAAGCGAGCATGCGTCAGGACGTAGATCATGCAAGCAAAAGAAACAAGATCACGCCAGAAATCAGATCAGAATGATAACTTGGCGGCTTCTGCTACAAGTTTGAACAGGCTTCCAAACTTTTCGACTCCCTTTTTTGTGGTTTTACGATAAACCTAAGCCACTGGAGTTGGCCTCTAGACCTTTACCGAGTCTCAAGTTTCTTGGCCTCAGAGACCGTCGTCCCAAACAGGGTATTCAACCACACTTTTAAGGTCTCTGATTGGCCACCGCCTCAACGTGGCACCACCATCAAGGCGGTCCGTTGACAGTTCTGCGGCAAAAATCCATATCCTGAAACAGCATTGGCAGCGGAACTTGTCAATGATCAGGTGTTTTCCGAGACGTTTGGGTTGAAGACTCGTTTCATTGTTGGTCTCGGTGTCGTTTGGTTTTTCCGTGACTCGTTGTTCATGGGCAGTCGGTTTTCATGTTCTTCGCGTAGATTCAAGGAGTCATCGTGGTCTTTTACCTCTCTTTAATACTATACTTCACATTCTCTTCGACGGATCCTCCGTGCTCGCTTCGGCGCTTACTGTTTCTCAGTTCTTTCTCTCTTTCTTCTGAATATATTTGCAGTTCTCAAGGGTTGACCTCTTGAGAACGCTCTCTTCACTCTTTTCAACCTCTCGACGAGGCTCAATATCCCAGGCGCTGGACGTCTCACCAACCACATTTCCTAGCGTAACTACTCGAAAAGTACCCGATATAGAAACCAAATCCCGAGTCAAGCAAGATACGACGCCTTTCTGGCCGTTGCCTTGTTGTATATCGTCTG
This sequence comes from Fusarium algeriense, assembly GCA_002982035.1. Taxonomy (NCBI): domain Eukaryota; kingdom Fungi; phylum Ascomycota; class Sordariomycetes; order Hypocreales; family Nectriaceae; genus Fusarium; species Fusarium algeriense. Next base: position 15,861 of record PVPY01001278.1, on the reverse strand, counting down.
CAATATCGTCAATATGGTCGACAAAATCTTTCTTTCGACGGTCCTCGCCGACGCTCTCTTCCTAAGTTCGGGTGTCATGGAGCTGGTTTTCTCGCTGGTCGTACAGAGTCAGATGAAGAACGTTCCCACCAATGGTGAGGATGTTACAAGGAACTTGCTGTACCAACGATTTCCCCTAACCGCGGGTATCGTCAACGCCATCTTCATTCTCGTCACGTTCGCGGTCACCCTCCCAGGGCTCGTCATGCCCGCTCGTAGCTTTCTCAAGGTTTCGGGATATATGGTAACAGTGTGCGCGATATTCACTATGTGCGTGGCTGTGTTCCTCTGGGTCATGACGCTACGGATGAGTGAGCAGTTCTTCAATATCTACATTGAGCAAGAGCCAGAGGTACAGAGCTTGATCCAGGACTCGGTACGTATCACGGAAACTCGACACGATGGGACTTACTGACTTAGATGTTTGCAGTTCCAGTGCTGCGGTTATTTCAATAGCACAACACCGGCCTTTGTGATGGATTCGACTTGCAGCAGTCCTGCCAGTGCAGCTCTACTACGTGGCTGTGCCACATCAATTTCGAGTTTCGCAAACATACATATCGACGGCATTTTTACTGTTCTATTTGGAATTGTCGGTAAGTCTTGGCACCCATCTCTTGCCTGGCTGGGCGTCAGCGCATCGCAACTAATATTCTATGCAGGTATTGATGCTATTTTTATCTTATGCATCGCATGTCTGCTCAAGGACCGCAAAGAACGCGAACGGTACCGACATATCGATGAGAAGGCTGGCTACCGACAAATTTAATACAGAACACGTTGCCGCGTTGCCATTGACTGGCGGACTGTATCGCGCATTCTTCTAGAAGTCACTACATCGGCACCTCTTTTTTTTTCTCCTTCAGACGGATGTGTGACGAATTCAAACAATGGTTTTAATATTAATATTCTACTCCTGTTATCGAGCATCAATGGAACGTGCCTGGCATGCTGTCTTGGCCGTTCCGGTCACATCACAATTCCCGATTTTGAAGCTGTTTTGAGGGGCCATGTGGCGAGCGATGTCTAATTCTTATGTCGTTTTATCCTATCGGTGACTATCAAATCATTCCAAATGTGGTGACACCTCCTATTCGGTTCTTTTCTCTTCGGATCTCAACCTCTTCAAACTCGAGGCCCTCGCTATCATCCATGATTCTTTGCCGATGCCAGGGCCCGACAAACATACCCTGTGGGTCAGCGTCATTGCGCACTGAACGAAACGATTCAAGTTCTTGGCCGTAAAACCTTTCGATCTCAGAGCGGGAGGTTCTGAAATTCTTAGCCCAATGCGGTCGACCTCCAAGATCTTTCATCAGCCACTCAAAAGCCTCGTAGTATCGTTCATGGCAAGGGGGATCCATTAGATAGGGGCGATAAAGTGTTGCATTAAGATACAACGTAGGCCCATCCTTAACTGTAATATCAAGATACGGCCGTAAGTTAGAGGTGAGTGTTGTGTCGCTTACGCGAACCTCGACAGGTGCGTGAACATAAAGGCTGTTGGCGGAGAAGGGGATATTGTGAGGAACGTAATCAGGGTCGTCAGGAGTTAAGTGGTTGAGCCATGAGCTCAGTCGTCGGAGGGCCTCGGGGCCCTTATGAAGAGGGATAGCCCACTCATTGACAAACTGAGAATATAGACAGTTCATGAGTAGTGCTTTGCGGCTGGGCTGAACAGCTGATGAGGTTGATCCATTCCGGAAGCCATACTGCATACCGAAAACTAACCACTCAACCCATGGCAGAATTCGCGGAACGTATTGGGCAAGATATAGAAGGTTATGGTAGATATAGTAACCGATTGAGCCATCGTAACCACTCCGAGGAGGGTCGCAGTATTCCTCATCGGTTTGCTCTGCCTGCCAAACCACTGCACGTCGCGTGTATGGGAACCACCAAACTCTAACAAATTCGCTTTGTGTCCAAAGATCGCGGTTCCAGGACTCAAACATCTTGTGGTCTGTGTCAATGCTCTGCTCCCACTTCAAGGTGAAAGCTGGAACTGCCTGGAAGGTAACTTCGGTGATGATACCAATGGCGCCTAGAGAAAGAAGGGCAGCCCTGAAAAGATCCGTTTTGCTATTTTTAGAGCAAAATACCGTCGTTCCATCTGCCATTGTAACCTTCAGAGAAACAATGTCTTCAGACATAAGTCCATGGCGTAGACTGCTTCCATGGGTACCTGTTGAGATAGCGCCACTGATGGACTGCTCGTTGATGCTTCCGAGATTTGGCATCGTGAGTCCATGCTTCTCGAGCTCTTCACAGAGGGTGTACAGCCTAATCCCACCCTCCATGGTAATGATACCAGTATCTTTGTTCACTGAGAGTACCCGGTTGAAGTTGTCTAAATTGACGAGCCAGCTGGATGTACAGGTGATATTGGAGGGGGAATGGCCACATCCAGTCGTCACTAGACGCCGACGGCATCTTCGTGCCAGGTTCACGACCTTTTCAACTTCAGCCAAAGACTCGGGCTGGATAAATAGCTCCGGGAGGGACGAAAATGTGCGCGCCCAGGTATGGTGGACATGTTGTGGCCGAGCACGAAATGCCACACCGTCGTCGAGCTTTTTCAGTTCCGCCGCCACGAGAGGGTCCATGGCTGGGCTCGAATGGCAGACAGTTGAAAATGAAGTCAAGGAATAAAATAGAGAAGGTACCTAGAGGATGTTGGAATCAAGCTAGTATACCAGAAGATGAGTGGAATGAGAATTGCTTGATGCCGAAGTGGGTGTAGTCGCATTCAATCTTTTGCAGGTGGGTCGGTATCGGAATCACAATTCTGCTGGTACAGTGATAAGATCACTTATAATATGCTTATTCTTTGTGTTGTGTCATTTTGGCTTTTGTATGCATGGGCAGGCGAATACATTATTTCGATAAATCCGGGGGCGAAGACATGCATTTTGTAAGTTGATGGTAACCTAAAAGCGCACAGAAGCGCAATCAGAAGAGAGGTCCCTGGATCGTTATGACAGGCTACTGGCAACGACTAACCAACTCTGATTGGCCAACGCAGAGTTCTAGACGTCAACGATATTCACCGGCTCAGGCCGAGACGGATGTGCTTTCTAAGCGATGGCAGGGATGATATGGTATCATTGCATGTGGCATAGCCATGTCCAAGCAGCTACCCTGCAGTTCATTTTAGCCACTCGATAATTGCTTAATCACACATCGATATCGGCTAGCGCCTGGAACATTCTGCGAAATGATCTATGAAATGCAATAAAATCATCCTGTCAGTTGGGCATATGAAGTGACGCAGATTCCTTCTGGACACAATGATTGTCGGAGGAAATGAAACCCAAGCCTACCTAAACCACCTGATCCAGGGGATAATCCCCATGCAAAACGGATATTTACCCTATATCAACACATCTGATCCTGGTGGTGATTATTGCAAACGATTGCGGGCGATCTTGGCGAATTTCGAAATTCATTAAGATCCCACGTAGGGCGTTTTTTAGACCCCAGATGACGATAAACCCCAGGCCTTGTTGGAATTTTATGGAAATGTGTTGGCTAAAGAAGGCCACAAATGGTCTCGGACGTTGTCCTCCAGAGCGAAAAAGACATCTCATCCAGAGCCCTTTGGGGTCGTCATCTACATATCAATTAATGGCAGTACAAAATATGAACGGGTATTGACCAGGGTTACTAGTCAATTATCATACAGCTGCTTGACGGAGCAGAGAGCTTCTCTCGCCTCCAGCGCTTCTTTTTGTATCATCCACTATCCCTTCATCAAATCGCCTCGCCCACTCGGCTGCTAATGAGGAAATATTCCAACCGCCAAGCCGCGCAATATCACCTTTCTCTCCCAGCTCGGCGGCAACAGAGGTAACGAGCTTACCTTCAAGGCCACAAGGAACAAAACGAGCCCACGGGTTAACATCGCTGTGGCCCTCTACCAAAACGTCGATGTTAATAGCGATACCAAGGGCTGTGACGTGTCTCCGATGATGAACTCCCATCGCTGCAATTTTACGTTCTGGCTGACCAGCGGGGGTGTTAACCCAAACTCCAGGTTCATCTCGGGTCGTGTAAGTTTCCAAACCGAACAAATCTGCCAGCAGACGGCGTGTGGTCGCTTCAAGATGACTTGCATATGACATGACTGAGTAATGTGCATGTAGTGGCGAATGCATATCTAGCACCGGCCACAACACAAGCTGGCCAGGACCATGGTATGTTGTCAAACCACCACGGCTTGTCTGCTTGACCTCCGGAATGAAACTCTGCTCAGGAACAGGTTCACGCCGATTAGGAAGGGTAACAGAGAGTGGAGACTTAAGGTGGGAGGTTTGCTCAGCAGTGAGGGGACCCTGCCGGCGTCCAAGCGTGAGAGTTGGTGTAGGTTCAAAAGAAAGAAGTTGAGGACGTGGTGTGGCCCCTTGGAGTTGTTCTTTCTCGCTCAAACTCTTCCACTTGAGAAACAAGGAGCGGAGCTCTTCCTGACTATTGTTGGCAATGTCGTAGGGCACAAAGGCACCAGGCCCCGATCCAGAGATGTGCCGATGAACGAGAAGCTTAAGTGAGGGTAGTTTTGACGTTGGAGTGGCGTAAGTGGATGTCCATCGGTTGATAAAGAAACGACCGGCCGATGCACCGGCTCCGATACGGAATGAAGTGGATATGATGGTGGAAGACGGAACGGCCTTCAGCCGCAAACTGGGAGGCATTTTGGTTAGCGAACAACCAAGCAGATTCCGTGGCGAAGAAGTCGATCACAGTGCTTGATGCACAAGGGCGATCGGTTAGGGTCGATGTGGCTTGCAACACTGCGTGGTCAAGATCACAAACCGGGGTTAACCTCCGTGCAAACTCTGGCATATGCATGCGCGATATCACACGGACCTTGGTAAGAAGTGAGTTTTTGCTGGATGTTCCCGTGGGGCTAAGAGAGCTGGCGGTGGTGACGTCGGTACTGTAACTCAGGACCGAAGATCAACGGAGGCAGCCGAGAGTCTAATGTTCAAAATTGATTTTTACGTGTGAACTTTGATTGATGAGAAATTCGATATTAACGAAAACCTTGTACGTTGGTCGAAATGTTTGAGCTTCACGATTGTGGCGTAGCAGTTAGAAAATTCAAAAGCTACCCCGTACGACAGGCTGTCATAACACAGGTGCAGGTTAAAGCATGTAGAAACTTGAACTCAATGCCAGCTGAAACTAAGAAACTAACTCAAAGTCTAACTGTCTAAGACCCATACTTAGAGAGCCGAGAGTTGACGTGCCTAGGAGTTCACCAGTCAGGTGATGACTATGGGTAACATCCATGGTTGTGAAGCTCCGTCAACACTTTTCATCTGAGCTTTGAAACTGCTGGGAATACAAGAAAACCAAACAGCTCAATTTGCTCGACAAAGAATATGTCTCAACCAAGCGAATACCAAGCTCTAGATCTTGATAGCTTGGCGAACCTTGGCAGCCTGAAGAGCTATTGTCCCATCCATCATCGACAATCACTTCCTCTTCATGGACGTCGCTGTCGCATCATCCATTTGTGTCCCATGACATCAGGGAAGTGGTGGGCTAAACCCCAAGAGCGACAAAATGGTGGCTACAGTTTTGCTCTATTGGGTAAGCTGTTGTGATGGGTCTCTTCTCCGTCACCACCCAGTGTCGTCATCACTGAGCTGTCGTGCACTCGGAACTTTTCTCTAGATACAGTACACTAGCTAGTTCCCTTCGCGTCAGGCATTGAAGGTTGCAGGCTAGACCCGTAGGAATAAGGTAGAAGCATCATCTGCTGTCCATGGGTCCATAGCAAGGGCATTCAGTCCCCGCTGGGACGGGATTTAGTGTGATTCAGAGTGCTGTAGCCAGGATGAATGTGCACTGGGGTGGTAACCCATGCCTACGTAACGCCTCGATGGTGAGTTGGGTCGGGTTGCGTTCCATTCTCGAGTGATAAGTCGTTTATCTGTGGCCCTGTTCTATCCTCTGTGAATTTATTTGACGTACTGTAACTCTTTGTCAGGGAATTTTGTGTCTTTCGTCAGCCAGCGGAAGAAGAAACAAATTCATTACCGTCGTACAATTCGACTAAGACAAACATCTCCCGGTCTCCACACCGACAAGACAGTCCGTCTCCCGAGCATCACATCACCCCCTAGACGCTAAGCAAAAGGCTCCAGAAACAAAAACAAGAATCCCTCCAAGAACTAAACAAGGTTCATAAGGATCGTCAATCTCCTCAGCTCAGACTTCACATCTCTCCCAGCTCCCTCTTCTTGCCCTTATAAGATCATCACCATCGCCCAACAATTCAAGTTACCCGTTCAAGTGAGCTCTGGACCCTTGTTGAGACACGAAAGAAGACGCACGATTCCTTTAGCGGTCTTTTTAGCTGCAGCTTTTGTCCCTGACGGTGATCCCGGCTGCGTGACGACATCTAATCCCTGGGCCCCATCTCAGTAAATTAATCCTTTCGACTCGTTTTTTTTTTTTTTTTTTTGGCAGAAGTACTTGTGGCAACGCTCGAGTTTTGATAGCGGTCATACACTGTTCTACTGGAGATTCATATCATTGTCTACGTGATATAGCCATGGCGAAGAGTAAGTTCCCTCTTGAATTCTTAATGTCAAGTCTGGACAGCCAGAATCTCCCTCTTGCCATTGATCGCGCTGCGTAGCTTTGCTACAATCCCACCAACAGATAACTAATGCTTGGCAGACGCTCCCCTTGGCCTTGCCGGCCTGGTTCTCCTCGCCGTTTCTCTTCTCTTCCTCTGGTTCATTATCCTCTCAGGCTTGACCTCCACCACGCCATTCGATAAGACGTACTTCCTCCGCGCCGACACAGGTGGTATCTCGGGTGCTCGCGAAATCACACAATGGAACTTCTTCTACATTTGCGGTGCCGGCAACAATGATTGCGATGGTGCTCGCCCTGCTCTCGTCATCGGCCGCGCTTGGAATTCAAACCCGCGCAACGCTCCTAGCTCGCTCGTCGGTGGTCGCGCTGGTGACACTACATCCAACAGGCAGTTCTTCTTGTGGCGGTTCGGTTGGGTCTTTATTCTCATCACTCTGTTTTTCGAGACTCTCGCCTTCTTCACCGGCTTCATCGCATGCTGTGGTCGTCTCGGTGCTGGAATCTCTGGCTTCATGTCTATGTTTGCCCTGTTCTGCTCCTCCGTTGCCATGTCCCTGATGACGTATGTTCTTAATCGTCCCCGTATTTGATGGAATGACTGTTTATTAACATGTTTACCTAGTGCTACTTGGGTTCTCGCTCGCAATGCCTTTCAGCATGATGGCCGTTCAGCCTCCCTTGGCCGCTACGCGTTTGGCTTTGCATGGGCATCGTGGGCAACTTTGTTCATTGCTACCATTCTCTTCTGCCTTGGCATGCGCGGTGACAAGTCTTCGAGCGGGGGCTACAGCGGTCGCTCATGGCGCCGTCGACGAAGCGTCCGCAGCACCCATGGAGGAGGCTACGAGGGCCGCCGAGTCAAGGACGACTATTCCTAAGCTGTTGCCTGTCAGCAGTCTGAGACCATATCTCCGCGACCCTTGTAAGGTTGGCTAAGGCCTGATATGACACTGGGCGAAGACGAAAGTCGATTATTGTCGACTCAAATGCTACCGACCCGACCACGTTCATGACAGCTTCAACGGCTGCACACGCATGCGACACTATAAATTTTGTCCGTTCATATTTCATCCACCATCACTCGCCTGCTACACTGAGCAGGTTTGTATACATGATATGTCTTGGCAAGGAGCATAGACATGCCCCCAATGTAATGTTGAAGTCTCGAAGTTATGGGCGAGATCTATGAGAAGCTTGCTTTCATCAACCGCTTAATAGTTTTTACGAATGTATGATATTGCAAAAATACAGATGTTTTCAAAACCAACTGTTCTACAGTCTGCTGCTTGCCGGTGCTGTCAATTCGTACCATGCTAACGATAGCAAGCTAATGACTCTGCGCTTAAGGGCAAAAGATCAAGAATTACATCTCAGTAGCCAATACTTGGATATGATAAGTGAATGTGGTCATGCCACATTCACCACTCAACTCAAACACATAGTTTGAAACGGTATGGGAATACTACATTGACGTTGTTCGTTTGCCAAATGTTGACATGCACATCTTCCCTATCCTAACTCTCGTTAAGCGATTGAAACCTGAAGTCGCCTCCAAAGCCCACTGTTTTCCCTTCGTTCATCACTTTCTTTCCCTTTCGTATGCACATGATAAACAACCATGCTATCCTGGTTCGTTTTCCAACTTGATGCCACTCGCCCAGTTTTGTTCTTCCGAAAAGCAAATGCCAAAATTCGACCCGAATTTGTCTAAAGCCATCCCAAAGCGTGTACAGGAGTGTTCTCCGAGAAATATAGAAAAATAAGGTCAACCCAATTCAAGTAACACATGTTGATGCTGGAGTGTCTTGTGTTGTGTTACAGGTGATGATAAAAAGTCGATGCGTTGGCAACAGCCATCGCATCAATTGAGCAGATGCCTGTAAACCCTCAGTTCTGTAGCCAACCAGATACCTGCTCTGTTGGCTGGTTTCCTGCCCACCTCCCTTACCTTTTTACTAAGGTGAATGGGCCACAATAGCCTTTTTTCAACTTCTCATGCGTCCTTTGGGTTTGACATAGGGCTGACGCTGTCAAGTGGCGCGTTGTGTAGTGCTGGTTTTAAGGGTCCCTCCTCCTTCATGCCATGTTTCTCCCGCTGTAGGACGCCTTTGACCCAATCCGCCACCTCAGTATCTGCAGTTGATGAGTTCAAATCAATTTTGCCGACAGCCTCCGCAACCGTGTCAACCTCCTCACCCTCCTCGGCTTCTTCCGTAATCGTTTGAGGTTTTGTAAATTCGACGAGCCATGGGTGTTTCAACAGCATGGCGTAGGTTGGCCGCTTCATGGGGATCTTGTGAAGACAGCTCTTGACAAAATCCTTGGCCGTATCCGAGTAGGTGTCTTCTGGCATCGCAGGTGGTTCACCTTCAACAATAGCCTATGAGACGTTAGTAATCCACGGCTGTGTTCACAATCGAATAAAGCGCTTACACTCAGTTGGCTGAAAATAGTAGAAGATACCTCTGGCGGGTAAGGATAGGCGCCCTTAGCACACTCGATGATGGTGAGGCCCAAACTCCAAACATCGCTTTGAACACTGTATGATCCATCAGAATTACCAGCTTGTGCAAACCCACCGCCAGAGATTCTTTCGGGGGCCATATAACTCTGACAGCCGATGTTGGTTCGCGCTATACTAGCCACCAAATTACCACTGACACCAAAATCACAAATTTTGACCTGGCCGCGCGTATTGACCAAGATGTTTGTTGGTTTGACATCGCGATGAATAATGCTATGCTCCTCTTTCAGCGACTTGAGACCCATCACTGTAGAGTATGTGATTTTGCGAAGAACATTCTCAGGGATCCCCCCATTATACAGCTTATCAATGGACCCACCATCCATATACTCAATGCACATGTAAACAGCACCCTCCTGGAAGAAGGCGCCGTAAAAGTCAATGATGTAGGGAGAAACACACTCGTGCAATATGACAAGCTCTTTCAGAATAGTTGTGAATTTGGCGTCGTCGAGTTCCAGGCGCATTTCTTTCATTGCCATGACTGTGCCCGTGGTACCGTCGCTCGTATCTGGTAAACCTTCGGCTGAGTCTTCTGAAGGTCTTATGGGCGAAGGGTCTGATTGTGAATATTGGACAGGAAGAGGCTTTCCCGAGAGGCCCTGTCCGAAGCGAGGGGCTCTTCGCTTGGCATGCCTGACCTTGTAAACTGTTCCATAGTTTCCTTTGCCCAGCTCAGTCAACACCTCAACCTCGTCAAGAGATATGCTGAAGGTCTGGCCATTGGCAAAGTTGACACCTGTCCGTGTGATTGTGGCAGCACCATCAAAGGTCACCCAACCCTTCTCTGTGTCGATGTATTTCTTGAAATCGTCCATTTTTGACCCTTGACCGCCCCCTGTTCCGTTGGACTGTTGATTACTTGTTGCGTCGCCTGTGATATCCGAAAGCTTTCCAGGAGGCCCCCGTTTCTTACCTGTGGCGGTGACTGGGCTAGGTCCACCCATATCAGACAGCTTCATGCCCATGCCACCGCCCATCTTGGCCCTTCTCTCGCTCAGCGAGGGCTTTGTTACCGCAGGAGCTGAATTGACATGAGGTGCGTGTGGTCGTTGCATGTTGGGTGGCATTCGTAAGTTGGCAGGGAATCCATTAGAGACACTGGCCGTCGGCGACGGTCCCGTAGGTGTTCCTGGGTTTCCAGCAGGGGACATGCCCTTCTGCATGCGTTGTTGATGTAATGCTCGGGCTTTGGCCATTATACTGTTTTCCACCGAGGCACTACTACTTCCAGCAAAACTGGAGGATGTTTGTACAGGGCGTCTGGCCATACCCAAAACACCCATAGCAGTTGAGTTCGGGTTCATGTTGCGAGGATCGGAAACGGACCGTAGGGATGGTACTCTTCGAGGAGGCTCGCTGGGGCTATCATGACCGGGAGATTCGAGCGGCGTACTAGGTTCCGACGAATCTTCAGAGCCTGGGGATGCGGGTGTAGACAGATCCTTCCATTCCTCCGGCGTGGCCGGGATTGAGTCGGAGGCGGACATCGAATATGAGGCGCGTTATTGGAAATCAGGGTAGAGAAAAGTTGGGTCTGGTTATGTTGTTGAACAGGGTCGACAAGAGAGTGGTAGGGAGAGAAACACTCGACAGAAAATATAGCCCGGCGTGGAAATAACGGCGAATATCCTGACAAAACCGTGGGGAGCTATCGATCGGGAGACGGGACGCGATCGATTAGATGGGTACAGGAAGGAGCGATGGAGGGGAAACAGATGGTGCGATTCTTTCAGAGCTAAATGGAGTCAAGCAGTAGGCGGTCTAGACCTTTAGAACTCTAATACGGCTCAACGACTAGAGCCTCTCGTAGTTGGGAAAGACTGGAGAGGCCTGGAGCAACGAATGAGTCAAAATAGACGCAATTTCTGACAACGTTGATATCGGGGTTGACGACTTTGAAAGAGACTCGTTCTGTGCTATATGGGTGCAATCGATATGAGGTGGCCGTAGTGGGTGAATCTGGTATAGAAGTACAGTATGACAAAGCTTTCACGTTGAAGCCCTTTCGCGCGAACTGAGGCACCCAATATACGCCGAAAGAAATCGGTAGATACTAAAGCTCACAGACCTCATACAGAGTATTGGAAGTTCAATCGATAACTGAGGCAAAACCGGTTAGAATAAGATGCCTCTCAGAGCTTATAGTGGCGAGTACATGATAATCAAGATTTTGAGGATAATGTTAAGGTTGTATACGTACCTGAGGAAGCGCCTGCCTGTATTCAAGACAATGTGACGAAGTGTTTCAGTTCTTGAGGATCCCCATGTACCTACGTAGTATGATGAGTGATGGCTGGGTGCGGGGTCAAAGACTCGCAGACGAACAGAAAAGCAACGAGGCGAAGGAGAGAAAGTGCCAATGAATTGTACAGGTTGACAGATCAAGTTCGCGTGAAATAGTGCGAGACAGTACTTTGATAGATACAAGGTATCTGTGGCAGAGGAGGAAAAAATGGCGAGGCTGAATGTTGGAGTTTTGGATGGGAGCATGGGAGGACTACCGTGTGGCGTTTGAACAAGCAAAACCAGGTCGTGGCACACAACAGAGTGCCCTGGCTGGTACTTTAGGTAGGTATACCTCTGCCACTGAAAATGCTCTCTTCAGGGGCTAATCCGGCCATTCATTGGACCCGACCTGATCGATCATAATGGTAGAGATTACCTATTACCTCCACTAGGAATTCCCCGCGGCGGGCGCTACAGGGATCCATCATCAAATCTGCACTTCACTTCACCCCCAAATTGCACACAAATTCTATCATGGGCAATAATTAATGGAATTCTATTCAGACAAGATTTAAGCATATTGGCGTCATGGTGACAGCATTCTATATATCAAAGTTGATATTGTGGCTTTATATTGTATTTTAATCTAAATAGAAGAAATTTGCCCAGCTGAAAATGATATTTGCTCTCTAGGCTCTGTGCCCAGGTTGGCCTTGATTTTTCAAATTTGCGACGCCATAGTCGATGGAGAGCTGTCATCGATGACGTTAATGTGGTCAATGTCGTGGGGCTCGCATCTGTAGCTAAGCGCGACAATAATGCCCAAACATATGGATAGGTAAGGTACGGACTGTTGTCTAGGATTTGTATGCAAAACGTTGCCTGGAATTACATGAGCTGTGGTTGGAGCTGAACAATTTTTTATCCATAACTCTACTAAAATAACAATTCCCCGGTGGCACATAAAACTCTTGAAGTCACCTCGTGCAGACAATTCCGTCATCCGCGGCGCATGATAAGTACCTAACTATAGAATACCTACCTTACCTAGGCACTTGAGGTGTAGAGCTATAGATATCTCATCTCTACTTATACATGTGAACACTATACGGAAAGATCTTCGACACGACGTCATTCGCCAAGATGATGAAGTTGAAACTGGTATAATTGAACCAAATCTTCTCCGCTAGTGCTATCAGTGTCGAGAATTCTATCGTTCGGGGCTTGCTGCGGCTTCAAACTGGATTTGAGGACAGTATGCAAGACAAAATAACAAATACGTCACAAACTTGATCGGTAACATACCCTGAGCAGGGAATTGTTCTTCATAACCAATAACATGATGTCCGTGTTGTAGAGACTAACGTTATTGCCAGGAATTTGGCTTGTTGCGAAAATAAAAGCCGGTTGAAATTCACCGAGCAGCTTTCAATATGCACCCACGCAACACGAGCTTCACCGGTAGTGCTTTATGCATACACAATAAGGTGTTATAGGCAAGGAGGGAGGAACCAGAGGCGAATCTGTACCCTGGAATGAGGCGAATAGGTAGTGCACCCGTCACCAGCCATTTCATCGACCAAGCCTTGATTTCCGCGTGGCACAGACACTTGACCGGCATTGAAAAACTACCCGATGGGGATGAACTGAGAGTACATGGTCTGCCTAGGTTACTTAAGTAAGTGCGTAGGTGATTATAGTTCGTCTTCTGCTAATTCTAATGGTTACCTTAGGTACGAGCTGTATGTGACCTGGTACTCAAAGCGTACCCTAGAGAAAGACATCAGAAGACAGAAGCTCATCAATTCCCAACAAACAACTGGCCAAACTTGAATAGGTTTCAAGATTCTGGGGAAGGATAAAGTCGACAATGTTTCTAGTCGCGATTGTCCAACTCACCTTTCGCATGATTTGAAACACTGGCGATCTATGCAGGTCATACAAAACTCTAAATCTGCAACGTCAACATAGGGTTGTTGAGTACCTAGCTCCTCGAAACCTTTATGATACAGACCCTTCGAGTTCCACCTGCATCATTGCAACTCTACGATGTACCAACACAACGCTGACCAAACACTAGCTACTGTGGAATCCCTCCCGAGATAGAAATACTATGTCACTGCCCAAAATCGAATCTGAACTCCTGATTGGAATGCCTAAAGTCTTTGGGATACAATGCGTATGTCGGGTCTGCCTTACGTCAAAACGAAATATAGGTTGGTCAAGACTCTCAAAGCATGGCGAAAGCCATCATATCGTAGCAAACTTAGTACAGCATTTGATCTCTATAATATTTGCTCTATAACGTCAGGATTGATTTGATACATCGTCGCGTGACTGACCACACGATTGATAAACTTCGCCTCTGATATCAGTATACATACTAGCCATTACGATCGCCAGAACACAGCCTTAGTGTCTTATCCAGATATCAAGCATGAGTTGTGATGGGCTGCAATTCCGCTCCGTGCCTTGGCCTGCTTCCAGCCTCTCAGCGTGGAGGGACAGACAACGTGCCTGATTTGGCGCCCGCCTGAAGATCCCTCTCCTTATCAGCAACCCCTGTAAGCGGGATCGTTTCCTACTCGGTAGTAGAGTCCCAGAGGCTTAAACAATTTGAGACGTCTGACGATGGCGTTTGCGGTTTTGAGAATCGCTTGTTCTTGTTTGTTTCGTCCTCCTGGCTATCATATAACAGGGACAAGTGATTTGTTTGCTCTACAGTATGATACAAAGGAGGCTCTATTTTTGGTTTCTCTGCCCTCAAAAATTAGTTCCTGGAAGGAAGTATATCACGACGAATAAGTTGCCTCTCACGCCTCCCAAGCCGCGTGGCACCGTCGAGCAAATCCCATACCTAGCTGGAGGTAAAATTCTAATACACCCTGGCCTGGGGGATAGACATTGGCCCTGGCGCCACAGCACACATGGGCCGCTTTCAATGGCCAGCAGCCTGCGTCTTCTCCAAGGCATGGGTCTGGAGGGTTGGGTTACCTCAATCAGGGTGCTGACACAAGGTGCTCAAGCGGTTGTACCGCCCCAGCGAGAAGCGTTGCAGGTGAATCGCGATGAGACAGAGTTCCTCAAGGAGCTGAAGCCCCAGCTTGAGGCAACCAGCGTAAGATGTTTAGACGTAGATGGAGCCTAAACAAGGCAGTTTAATGGGGCTTTTGTCATAGCTTATATCTAGCTCGAGTTATCAATCAATGATGGAGCAGTCTCAAATCCAATGTCATCGTCGTTGTAACTTGCACTACTTCCTAAAGGCACCGCCGCCTCCCGCCCCAGAAAAAGAACCCACTCCCACTGCGTTCTCTTTCATTTGATTTCGCCATCACTATCTTTTTGACTTTCTTCTCCTTACCCATACCACGACACAATCAACTGAAGCAATCAAAAGGCATTGCCTTCACATATATCAGCTAAAGCTTCCAGGCGAACTTTTTTTTTTGCGCGCCTAGCTTTTGTGCAATTCTAGATAGAGCCTTATCAGCTTCCTCTCCACCTGCGCGCACGCCGAGAGAAGCAGCATCAAGGAACTCCTCGATTCGCGCCGATCCTTGACTTTACCCTGAAAACGACAACAACAGCCTGGAATACTGATATTTGATGGCTTCTTGGAAATCGTTTTCGGTTCCGTCGTTTCGGCTGACGCAACTTGCTCAAGACGCATATGAGCTGCCCTTACAAACACTCGCCAACACTCATGAATCGCACCCATCGATCGGGCATCTTTGTCTTCTCGTGTTCGAGGCTGTCCTTGAAGTAGTATGTGTTAGCCTGCCTGGCTATATCGTTGCGCGACTTGGTCATTTCGATGCCGAGAAGCAGAAATTCTTGGCTAACCTAAATGTGATGCTATTCACACCATGTCTGAGTATGTTCTCATTTCGCATTGAATTGGTACTGTGTACTAACAATTACAGTCTTTACGAAGCTCGCATCCCAGCTTAATGCTGAGAAGTTATCCGATCTCGCTATCATTCCAGTCATCTTCGTCGTTCAAACGTTTGTATCATGGGTCGTATCATACGTCGTCGCAAAACTATTCCGTTTTAACAGACGAGCATCCAATTTCGTTACGGCAATGGGTGTTTTCGGAAATTCGAACTCGTTACCTATCTCTCTTGTCTTGTCACTCTCTCAAACGCTGAAGGGCCTGCACTGGGACAAAGTTCCTGGCGACAACGACGACGAGGTTGGCGCGCGTGGTATCCTTTACCTCCTTATCTTCCAACAGCTTGGTCAACTCGTTCGTTGGAGTTGGGGCTATCATGTCCTTCTTGCCCCTAAGGATAAATACCCCGAGTATCGCGAAGAAATTGCCGAAGAAGGCCAGCGTTACCACGATAACGAGAATGATGATGACTACCAGACCCAGGCTCTGATCGATGGCCTTGACGGAGAAACAGAGGATGAGGGAGACAACCACAGCATCGACTCGCAAACCTATGATC
>PVPY01001277.1:0-20852 GCA_002982035.1 Fusarium algeriense | reverse complement strand
TCCTCCTCCTCCTCCTCATCTTCATACCTCGAATGCACCGGGTCGAGTTTAGCCTTATCACCTACTGCTTCCTTATGCTTTTTAACAAGTGGAAAGATCATCGCCTCAGAAACGATTCTCTTCACGACAACATGCCGCTTAACCGCATGCCTTAAGTCACTTGACAGCCTCCTTGACTCATCCTGTGTCCCAGCCCAGAACCACTGGTAGCGAACCGGGTCGTCTGAGCCAGGTGCATCATCTACATTTTGTCAGAGAACTAAGATTATCGCCAAGACGGAAAGCAGAGCATAACTGGGGAACTAACCACTCACGACCCGATGTGCACTCAGGCTCCAACTCGTCATCGCATACTCAACCGTCAGCGACCTCGACTGGGTTAATCCCAGTGACACGTTTCCCGATGGCGTTTGTGACGCCGTAACACCGGCAGTCGCGGATGTGGTCGAGGTAAAGCCCCGGGTCACGGTGAGAGCGGCGGCGGGATCAGACTCGGGCTTCATAGAGAGGGTTTCGTTGTCCCGGGGACTCTTGTATTGCAGACAGATGTCGTGAAAGAAGAGTTCGCGGCCATCCCTTTGGACTGTTAGCCAAGGCATCGTTCGTTTCAAGGAGCTAAAGCAGAGATGTAGATGAGGGGCAAACAAACTTGCGATTCGACGCGTAATCCAAGATCGCTGTCTCAATATTGAAACGCGCCGCGATGTGGTATTTTCCAAAGTGCCGCTCGACTGTAATGATCGGGTCAAGAATCGCGAGTGATGCATATGGTGGTCGTTTGTGGCCGTAGGGTCCAGTAAAAGTCAGATCCTGTAGGTGGTAGCTGCTGAAGCCCTCCTTTGCCTGGTTTGGTGCCGACGCATCCATCGTGGAAGTGAAAACCTGCTGTTTCTGTGTGCGTAGTAGCTGGGTAGGTATTTGTTTCGCGTTCGCGCTGACGGTTCTGAGTTATGATTGAGGGGTTCAAGATGCTTCAAGAGCCAGCACAAAGGTGCTGACGGTGCCAGGGTCCAATGAAAGGTGGCCACGTCTGCGTCGGCGCTTCGGCTCATACAACTTTTGACAGCTGCAAGCTTTGGTGATAAGACTAGAAAATCACACACACTCAGACCTAGGCATTTTTACACGATCACGAGGACGATCGTGCGCTAGGCAAGATGACATTAACACGCATATTTCGAAGACTTAAAGCCAAAGGTCCCGCTGTAAGCGAGCTCAGCATTACATCTCCATAGATCCCAGCTCACTTCTAAAGCAAAAGCCTGTGGGGCGTATCTCGACAGCCTATGCGGCTTACGGTCCAGATGCAATCGCAAGCCTGGTCAGGCAGACGACGCCGTCTAGCCCTCGCTCAAAATATTCATCATCAGATGAAGACGAACACGATTCGGAACATTCAAGTAACGATGACGACAGTCTAGACTCGTATATCAAAGCTTACCGCAACGAGTTTGGGTACGCAATGGTCAATGACGCACAACCGGATTCCGAGAACAGAGAACGCGTCCGCCAAGTGCTCCTGAGCCGACAGAACCTGATCATCGGCGCCGATGCAGTGCGGTATGCAGCTAGAACCTGGGATACGGAAATGATGAATTTGCTACTCAAGACGCAGGGACCGAAGGTTCATCTAACATGTGGAGTTGTCGAAGCGGTGCTTTCGAATAAGTTCCACGGCGTGGAGATAATGGCAAGTTTACAGGAACGCGGCGCGGCCATAAAGATCACGAGCTCTGTCGTTGTTGCTGCGTATGAGAATACGCGATGTGGGAGGGATATCTTGATGCAACTGCTTTGCGATCCTGGCGTATCCGTTGGGACTGAAGCTGTGGAGGTGATTGCTGGACATTTTGATGTTGAGGTGGTGAGGGCCTTGCTGAGCAGGTCGGGCATCAAGATCACCGACAATGCTCTGGTCGCAGCTGCTCGCAACTTGCAGGGATTATACATTCTTGAGATCTTGCTTAATTACAAGGATGATGTGCAAATGTTGGAAGACGTCGCTGTGGCGGCAGCAGGGAATGAAAACACCGGGTGGGAGATGTTGCAGCTTCTTATCGACTGTACGGGGAACATACCGGTATCAGAGAGGGTATGGGAGTCCGCCGCGGGAAACGAAAAATATGGAAGGAAAATAACGGGTTTACTCTTTCGACATCAAGCGAGAGTGCTTGTGAGTGATGAAGCTGTCGTGGCTGCTGCCAGTAATACAAGGACTGGGAAGCTGGTCATCGAGTTTCTATTCGAGCACGTTGAACAAATAGTGCTCACAGATGAGATGATACTAGCTGCCAGTCAGAACCGGCGCCATACCACCGAGATCATTGACATATTGCTCAACAAGAGCGCAAACGAGATCCAGATAACGGCGTGCACAGTTCCGAGTTTTACTGAAAACCCAACCGAAGATATTCCGTGGATGAAGGATGCCAGATCTAGAATGTGTGATGCGGTCTTCTATATTCTGGACGGCGAGTTTAAGGACCGAGTTTCGTTTGCGAATGATGCAGTTATCCAGATTATGGCACGCGGCACGCCCGACCTGATATCCGACCTGCTAGACTCACTTGGTAAGAAAATATCAATCACTGAGGAAATGATAGAAGCAGTTGTAGGAGGGGACAAAGCCCGACGTGTAGAAGAGATTGTGCAACGCCTGTTGGAACACAATCCTTCTGTCAAGATAAATGAGAAGACAGTTATTCTTGCCGCGCAAAATGGCCTCACGGGGATAACACTCCTTAGAGCTCTTTTCGACCACGATAGCACGTTTCAAGTCCCCCCAGAAGCAATCGAAATGGCTGCAGGGGACGATTTATTTGCAAGCGAATTGGTTGCAGTCCTTCTTGATCAGACTCCCACAGTGCTGATCACAGAAAAGGCCGTAGTAGCAGCGGCACACGATTTCTGCCACACTGGCATGTTCGACCTCTTCGTTCCCAGATGCAAGGGCGAGATCCGGTTAAGTCTGCAGACATTACCGTACTTGCGCCATCTCCTAGTAGACTTCGCCAAACGGATCCTTACAGAGCCACATGAAGCTCGCGTCACTGGACCTCCGTTGGAGGAAGCTGTGCAGATAGACGATCCGGATATTTTGGCACATATATTGAGAAACGAAGAGAAACCTCGCCGGTTATCAGCCCTAGAGGCAGAAAGTGCTATTGGTAACAGGTCTGCAGGGAAGCAAATAACGCAAATGCTCCTTGACCATGGCTTCCAGATTGAAATCTCAGAATCAGTTGTTCGCAGCGCAGCTGGAATTCACGAAAAAGGCTACGAGATAATGGAGCTCCTTATTGGCGACACCGAGAGAGTCAGGGTGACGCCAACAGGCGCAGAGGCGATTGCCGCCTTGATGCCTGCCGAAATAGTGCGTCTTCTGTTTGAGACGCGGGAAGAGATTAAAGTAACCACGGGAGTTCTTGAAGAGGCTGCAAAACATGATTGTGAGGCCTTGGCCGTTCTCATTGAAGTCTTGGGCGAATACCCACCTATTACCGATGGCATTCTCCAAGCTGCAGCATCCAATGTTCACTCACTACGTTGGATCTACGACAATTATGGCGACGACGCCGAATGCACGCAGAGGGCAGCTGAGATCGCGGCTGGAGACTCGACGGTGGGACTCCAGGTTATGTTGGAGCAATGGGGTGATGCAGTCCGTATAACAACAAAAGTCATGGAAGCTGTTGCAACCACCTACAGGGTCTACGACACGGTGAGTATGCTCTTCAAGATGCGTCCCGATGAAGTCTGTCTCTCGGACGATTTCTGGATCGCCCTCGCCGGAAGCAAGTATGCGTATCGGGCAGAGGAAACCCTGGAGGAGCTTGCGGGGTATTGCGATTGTATTCGCATTACAGCCGATCTGGTCACTGGCGCTGTGAGGGATGGGGAATCTCTATTGAGAGTGCTTCTACGCAACAACAAGACCCGCGTCACTGCGAGCGGAGTACAAGCCATTGCGAGGTCGTTTGACCAAAACATGCTCTCTCTACTATTTGAACGTCACGGACGGTATATCCACATTACTGAGCGGACCTTGGAGGCAGCAGCGGAGAACAAATTGTATAGATGGGAGATTGTCGAGTTTCTTGTCCGTACGCAGGATAGATCGCGTTCTTGGTGTATCGACCGGGTTGTCGAAAGAGCAGCACGAGATCCACGGGCTGGAAGAGACATTCTTGAGCTTCTTCTGTGCGAGTACCCAGAATCGCGTTTTGTGACACCAGAGGTACTTATAGCAGCTAAGGAGAATCCTAACATTATCGATTTACTTCTTAGTCAGCAGGAAGATACTACTGGGGGGAGTACAGGCTAATAAGAATACTACTTTAGGCAGTTAATATACGTATCGATCATAATGGCTTCCCATGGCCCGCAAGTTTTTCCATCTCTACTGGTAATTGTTACTGACACAAAGTGGTGGCTGACCAAATACGTGGCAAGTTTCCTTCAAACGCAGCGCGGGTTGGCACTCTTGGGCGAACGAATTGACTATAACTCTGCTCTGTTGGTAAGGAGCTACCGGATAGTACTAATCGTACCTTGCCATGGAGTTTCGTTGTGTTCATATTCCACTATTGACCAGATAGGTCCAGTTTCGCCAAGGGATTGATGTTAGTTTTACTACGTGTGGTCACTGGAAACAAAATCGGGCTGTGATGCAGATGGCTATCATATCATAATTTCTGCAACGTTACACAATGAAAATCTCACCAGGTTGAGGAAAGACTTGCATTAAAACTAAAAACCGTGGAAATTACAGTAAAGCCTAGCTAAGAATTACCTAACTTTGGCGTGCAACAGCGAAAGGATTAGCAGTAAAGGTACCATTTGGATCAGCCGCCATCCTAGCCTTGCCAAGCCTCTGGTACTTGGCTTCATCCTCATAGTAGGTCTTCCAGACATCAGGCTTAGCCATTTCCCAGTCACCCCAAGAGCCCCAAAGGACACGCCTGTCCGTTTTGCTAAAGCAGCTCTTTGTGCCAATCATGACACCGTCATTCTCGTGCTGCCAGTCATTCGCGAGTTTCTGCGACAGTTCATAGTTTGGCTGGCCTTTGTTCAGATACCAACAGTCTACAGTTTGAAGAACAGTTGAATCCCTCCAACTGTAGGCGGTTCCATTGTCCCGATTCTTATAAAACATCGAATTCTCTCCTCCAAAGCACTGAATCTGGGCTGAAAGCTTGCAATTGTCGTACAGATCGTTTGGTACAGGTTTCTTGTTCGCATCGTCCAACTTCTCGTATGGATCGCAGATCTTGCTGAGTTGCTTGGCCAGAGCGTCGACCCAACCATCCTTGCCAAGGGTCTTTGAGTTGGTGGAATACGTGCGTTTGACGTATGGACGAGGGAACTCTCGGCGCTGGGGGAACAACCAATGACCAACCATGTTAGCCATGTCCGCAGGAAACTCATCAAAGTGAACACAGCCATGCTTGAAATCATCCAAAGCACGAAATTGCTGAAACCACGTATCCGTGCCTTCGTCATACTTCTGCTGATCTCCCGTCGGACACCACTGTGCGTAAAGGACGATGATAGGAGGTAGTTTACCCGCCAGTAGGGCACGGATGTTGTCGGGGAAGAACTTGAAGACTGTATCTTGAAGGCCTTTCCAGACTTCATCGTTCTTGAACGAGGGAAAGAGCTTGGTGATATCAAAGTCCGTGCTGAGAACGTTGACACAAAGGTCGCGTCCTCGGGGTGCAGTGCCTTGATCAGACATAGCTGCAACGAAGCCCAAAAGCTTCTTGAGAGTTGCCTCATTGTAAAGCCAAAAAGCCTTGACTCCACGCGGCCCCTGGAACTTAATAGGGCCTTTAGGAGTCTTGATTGTGTTTTCAATGCCCATGTAACTCTTGGCCTTGAACGCCATGATGGTATAGTGGGTAACGACACCAAAGTTACCTGGGCTACCGCCACGAATAGCATAAAAGCGCTCAGCATGCTCATCCTTGTTGATGTGCAAGACCTCGCCTTTGTGGTCGATCATACGAATCTCGGTGATATGATCACCAAGAAGGCCAAAGCTGCGTCCAAGTTGGCCATAGCCGCCAGTCTGGCCGTGACCACCAAGACAAACGTAGGCACATTGGCCTGTAGGAGCAAATAGCCCATGATTGGTGAGGTAGGCGAGGAAGTCCTGTAGCTGGTTGCTAACACCAGCGAACACTAGCACTCTGTCATCAGGAACCTCAATCTTAGGCTTGTCGATAATTTTCATGTCCTTGTACGTGTTGCTCAGATCAAGCTGCACGTTATTGCCTCCACAAGAAGAAGCGCCGCTGTACTGGTGGCCTCCGCTCTTGATAGCAATGCCGACTTTGTTCTTGGTGGCATATGCGATGGCGCTCTTGACATCGTTGTCATCCTTTGGTCTGAGGATGTGGGCGGGTTTCATGTCGTGAGCTTCTATGTAGGATGAAGTTGCGTACTGCTCATTGAAGAATTTGTAGTCATCTTGTGCATATTCGCTACCTTCACGGGAGTATTGCATCCCAATGAAGTTTTCAACTTGAGTTGTGGCCATGGTTTCAAAAAGAGTAGAGAGGGATGTTTAGTGATGGGAATGAGACGAGAAGGAGAATCTATGATGATGCTGATGGGAAGGTCAAAGGGCGAAAGGTTCTTTGTTATATATATTTCCAATTACCTGAGAAAAGAGTACACATATTGAAGTTCCAAGTAAGTAGCTGGGTAATGCGAGCGCTCAGCTGCAATTGCCAACCATTCTCGGTTCCTCGGTGTGTTTTCTCTGAAGGTGAGACATGGCGTTGGGCTGAGAAGATCTCGACTGGTCTAACTACCAGGTTGTTGAAACGTCGAACGGTTCTCGACCATCTCTTGCTTTTCAGCCAGCCACCTTTTCTCCCAATCTAAACATTCAGCCAGCCGAAATGGCGGTATACCCAAGACAGAGGGGAGTTTAAAAATGTTGGCTTAACCGATAAGGAAGACATGTTGTCGTTACCCGTTGTTTTTACCGCCATGGCGATCCACCGTGCATATGACGTGTCTTGATTTGGCAATGACTGCAGATCAGCTTGCACGAGGAATGTTGCTTCAGTCAGGGCATAATAACGCCACCCGGATCCAAGTCATAGCCGCCGCCGCCGGGAAATAGCAGATATTAGTGGCCACATAGAAAACTCTTTTTATGTCTGTAAATTATTTGATCAAGTCAATCACAGGTAATCACTGGTTACTAAGAATATGTTAAAAGTACCCCATAGTCGAGTTGCTGCAGCGGCGTGAGCGCAGAAAAGGAAATGCCGTGTTTCTTGTTACCTCTGAGCTGCCTAGAAAGTATTCTTGCGGCTTGCAGCTCCTCCAATAGCTACAACGCCACGGCGCGGGAGCTATTGTCCCGCAAAACGCTCATTAGCTCCCGTACGATAGTCCACAATATTGCAAACGTACTTAACCGAATCGAGAAACGCAAGTCTCAGGTCGTATGCTACGCCAGGTCTAGAACCAGAGCCTAGTCTTGCTTCTTATTCAAACCCAGCATAAACAGTATGCCTATTGGCGAGCTATGTACTATGCATCCTGCAACATCTATGGTTGAGCCAGTCTTGGAGGGGATATCCGTATTCTAGAATTCTTGTTCACTTCTGACAAACTGAAATTAGTGTCTTCCATCGCAGGGACTTAACCAAGAACATACGTCTCGCTAATAATATTCTGCACATCTTCAAAATTATGAGTCAAGAGACGCTTCCTAAGATTTTGAGCTTGAGATGCTTCCATCAAATAGTTACGAGACAAATGCGTTTTGACAGGGCTAAGCATCCACCAAAATAACAACTATTATTGGTAGAAAGGCTATAAATGCTAGCCTTTAGGACATAATCAACGCTTTCAATAGGTTGTTGCCTCTATAACTATTGTTGACAAGAAAAGCCGTACCATTAGCAGCATTAGTTGCCTCCGATAAGGTTTAGTGATCAAGAGTGCGTCGACTTACCCTACAAAACGGCCTTGTTCATGTTGTCGCCAGTAGTGTTTATCAAGCATCGATGCTTGAATTGTTGCAGTCATTGCGCCCTGTGAATCTGGTTTGCAGCATTTATGACTAAATAATGTTCAGGATCTGCTGGTACATGCAAGTCACAGCCGGATCAACGCTTATTACCCAGAGCTACCAAGTATTATTAGTGACTCTGCTGCTTATATTCACCAAGATCCACAGGGCCCGGTGAATCTTTTGAATCTCGTTGATGCGTTTAGCGTCTGCCATCCGAGTATCGGGGGTACTTTCTGAGTAAGCCAGGGGTCCAGTGATGACGCGGGGCAATATTCGGCGGAACCAAACTTTATAAAACGGAAGACATCCCGATATTTGAATATTTACACCAACATTTGATTCCTAGACAATTAATCCTCTTTTCGTTACAAAATGTCTGATCTTCAGTCCAAGCGTCAAGAACTCATGTTTGATGGATTTCTTGTTGACTTAGATGGCACCATCATTGATTCAACAGCTGCAGTCGAGAATCACTGGCAGGAGTAAGTCACCTCCCATTCATGGCTCTCATTCTGAGTGGCATCGGATACTAATAACATTGTCGCAGTGTCGGCAAAGGAATCGGCGTCGATTCCAAAACGATCCTTGGAACATCTCATGGGCGACGCAGCTTGGATGTTCTAGAATTGTTAGCACCGGCATACGCGAACTGGGACTGTAGGACGGAAAGGATGCCGGTGCTGATGACCATCGAATGTTAATCTTTTCCAGTTGTTAAGCGAATCGAAGCTGCCATCCCAGTGAACCATGGCCATCTCGCCACGGTAATCCCTGGCGCTACCTCATTCTTGCAGTCGCTCACGTCCACTTCAGCCCCATGGGCTATCGTCACCTCCAGCAGCGCTGCCTTGGCCACCGGCTGGCTCACCACTTTCAACCTCCCATCGCCCGATTCTGACCGGCTAATTACTGCCGAATCTGTCAAGGTTGGCAAGCCCGATCCCACTTGCTACTTTCTTGGACGCAAGAGTCTTGGCTCAAGTGGCGGTGATGGGGACAGCCTGCTTGTGATTGAAGATAGTCCAGCGGGTATTCACGCGGGTAAAGATGCTGGATGTAAGGTTCTGGGGCTCTTGACGAGTCATACATATGAACAAGTTAAATCAGCTGGACCAGACTGGATTGTCAAGGACTTGGAGTCAGTCAAGATCCTGGGAAAGAATGGGCAGAAGGTCACTGTTGAGATCCACGGCACAATCTAAAATGAGACTCAATTCAACTACCTAATTTATGCGTCGTACACCCTAAGTCTATGCTTATGTTAGACTATGTATAGTCTAAATGATCCTGAAGCATCTCATCCTCTTGCCTAAAGTTAGGCTATTAAGTGCGCTTTGGTTGAGCTCTTTCTACACGTCTTTTAGAAATCCCAGTCTAGAGCTTACAATCATTGATAGTTACAGTTAGTTGCAGATTTGATCTACAGATTATTCAAGACTCTAGCAGAAGCCGTGCAGGGAGAGCATGATTCTGCTAGCCCAGGCATATCAATCTTTTTTAAATGACCATCAATCGTCAGGCTTATCATTCAATTCATTCACCAAACTATCGTCCCTTGTTCCTTTCTTCCAACACCTTCAAAAGCTTCACATACTCTCCCTGATCCTCGCCCTTCTCAAAATTGTTAACATTGTCATCTGGTAGTTCAGCAACCCAGCCATACTTCTGGTCAACCCTAGCATATCTCCACAACACCAAGCTCTTATCCTCCTCAAGCCTTTTTCGAACTCTTTTAGCTGCCTCAGAGTCCTCGCTTGTCTGAAAGTCCTCTTTGTAATCCTCACCCCACATGAGCGGCGGCATCCTACTTTGTACAACGTAAACCCTTTTCAGAGGAATATTACTCTCCCGCATTGTCCTCCAGAGATCGCTCCACGTCAGAGGAGCTGAACGCCATTCAGGTACATTGCACATACAATCATGCAGCTTAAGCTCCTCGAAGCAATCAACTCGGGTTTCGAGAAATTCTAACAAATCAGGTCCAATCATAATATTCTTGAGCTTCAATGAGCGCATAAACAAGAAGTGATCTTCCTGTAAAGGTAGAAGGATTTTTGCCCCAAATAATCCATCCCGGTGCGCTTCGAGACTAAGATGCTTGACACTGAGTGCATGCCTCATGATGAAATATGGCAGATCATCGATGAACTGGCGAAATCCAGGCATAGTCTGAGCAGGCAAACACGAGCCGTTTTCTGTGCCAGAAACACCAATATGCAAGACTTGCAGCCTTCTCAAGAAGGACTCCCATTCGGGTGTTTCCCATGCAGAAGTATTCTTGGGCAGTAAGTTTACCATCCTGAAGTTTGTGAGGTTTTGGTTTGTTGAGATTGTTTGCATAACTTCGTTGTATTCCGCACGCCATATCATCTCATGCTCTTGCCGCGGTATCTCAAGCCACTCCTCCTCGTGTTCTACAATGTGCATGCTGCCGAGATTATCTGAATCTCCCCACCATCCATTTTCTCCCCACCAACCATCAGGCTCAAATTGTCCTGGATCAAACTCGACGACGAAAGAATTGATATGGCTGAGAGTTTCGCCTCGCACGATCCTCTTGAGCGTGTTTGACAAAGGCGTCCCCCATACCGATGGCATAGGGCCTTCGTGGGGTTTCTCTTCCATGTTTGGGTAAAAGTATACATGAAGATGGACTCTGGAAATGAATTCTTGGTACTTGTGGATGAAGTCCTCCAGAGCCTGGGTGGATGCCAGCGGGCAGGGAATCACGAGAGTACGGAACAGGAACCGAACGACAGCATGGCGCATAAGCCAACTGGTGCGGCTTAAACTTTTGACATTTTGAGGGGAGAGATAGTTGGCGATGTTTGCGATAAGCTCAATGGGGAGGGTGTCAAGAGTGGCCATGTTTGCGAATGAATGAAGTGAAAGACGATGGGTTGGGAGAACCCAAAGAACACGAGCTGAGTTAAAATACCATCAGGAGGCTCACTGTTGCCTGTAGTTGAGTGGCCAGTATCATCCAAGATGATAAGATTTGGAGCGGTAAAGGTAGAGTGACCTCGCAAGACACGAAAATTAGTGCTGACGCAGGGTAGAGTTACTCTTTGAACGTCCACCGCTTAACGCATCAATAGTCTACGGCGTTGTGGAGCATATGCACCACCAAAATCACTACTTGAGTCAGATTTTAACTCAAAGGAGCTGAGCTCGGCATGGCTCGATAATAATTGGACGAGGCCGTTGAGGCTGAAATCACGATTGCATTCCATTTTCTATGACAGGTGATCAATATCGCGATTTAAACTAAACCTAGTCCAATCTTTCATAAAGTATGGAGCACCTCGGTCTAAGAACAGTCTTATTGGTCTGAAGGATGAAAGCATCATGCAATATCCTTGACGTCGTCCCACTGATAAATGATATGCCTCTCCCCCAGCGCTGTCTTGAGCACGATCAACAAATCATCGATACTACTCAGAAATTTGAGATATAGCGTTACAGCAACGCAATACCGCCGAT
This sequence comes from Fusarium algeriense, assembly GCA_002982035.1. Lineage (NCBI taxonomy): Eukaryota > Fungi > Ascomycota > Sordariomycetes > Hypocreales > Nectriaceae > Fusarium > Fusarium algeriense. The sequence continues at coordinate 9,331 of PVPY01001277.1, read as the reverse complement.
GGTTTTCGTCCTGAACCAGCGTAGTTGTTAAAATTACTTCGCTTCTTGAAGTATAAAACGCGTCAATCGCTCGTCGAACAAGCGGTGCAGGTAATCGCTCTGGGAGAGGTGATCCTGTTCTCAAAGCCTGTTCAATAATGCCCAGAACAGCCATGACATCTCCGATGGAACGTTCATCGAGGATATTCGCGACGCGAATAAGCCGGTCTTGCATCTCTTTCGGTAGAGTCGATGCAAGGTTGAGAAGACCGCCTAGGGCTTGATTCATGTACTGTAGCTGCTCTTGCGTCTGCCGAAGAACCTTTTGGTCAAATGGTCCGAAGCTCAATTCGCCTTTAAGTAATGCGATAGAGGGGTTAACGGCAAGTAATATCTCTGCGACTTCAATAGAGATATGCTCTGCAACAGCTCCCAAAGCGCTGTTACGATCTGTCCGTCCCCAGTGCGAGATCAAGAGGGCGTAGTGGTCAGACAGACTGCGCACAGAGTTTGCCAGAATTTTGCAGACATGAGTTGTTCCAGATGGCGGGCTGGGGAATAGTTGTACAACAAATGCAGCGACGAAGCCGATCAAGACAGTTACAACTCGTTTCCAGAATGCTTCGTAGCCTTTACCCGGAAGACCGTACTGAATAATATGATCGTGATCCCAACTGAAGCCGAGAACAAGACAGAAGGTAGCTCCACCCATGATGGTAGCGAATGCATACGAGAAAGGAAGATAAAGTCGCCACCAGAGCATAGGGATGATCATGACGCCTGTTGAAGCAGCCATGCCGTATGGGTTGCCAATACCGCTTCCTGCACCGATATACCATGCAACCATGCCTATTACTCCTCCGACAATTGTACCAATCGTTCGAGCGATGAGTGAGAATGTAAAGTCAGCCAGATAAACGAGGAGAACAGTCTGGGCACTAATGACCGCCCAAATACCCTTCTCGCGGTAAAAGAAACCAGCTGTACTCGGAAGCACCGCGGGTATTGAAGTAGCAATCGTCACGACAACCATTCTCAAGGCATACATGCCTGAAGGATTGACAAGCCAATTGTACGTAGTAATGAAAACCCTACCAATTTTGCTTCTCTGTGAAGACGAGCCCTTGAATCCTCTACTGATATCCAATCTTCGCCAAGTTTCTTTTGTTTGCTCATCAAATGTCTCAGCGTCCATCATTTGGTCGGGATCCTCTTCTGTTGAGATATCATAGCCTGGAAAAGTCATTTGTCCGTGGAATAGCCAGGAGATAGCGTATTGTAGCCGTGATGGAACCCAAATACGGTGACTGGTACGTTTTTCGGAGAGAATGAGGATGTATTCGAGCAGCTTTTCAGTTGCGATGGCCATGTTGAGGATTCGCTCCTCAATAACCATTGCGATCACCATGCTGGGGAGGAATGGCCGATCGGTTCCTTGCATAGGCTTAAGCTGGCCGTCTTCGTCGAATAGTTCCGCGTGGGCCTCGAGAACGCCCCTGTTAGTATTTACAACGCAAGCTTCTCGCGCCTGGCGTGACCTTGACAAAGTATCATGAAGTTTGCGATTCAACTCTTCAAACTGAGCAGGCGACGGCTTTCTGGTCCATCGACCAGAATTAACAACATGTATATAATCAGCCGCAAGGTTAATCGCCTCCGGTCCAATCTCCAGTAGATCAGCAGTCGTCTCTCTCATGGTATTCCTCGTCTTAGATCGTATTTCGGAACCCTCGGGTCTTTGGAACGCACTCAAAATCGTGGCATTTTCGTGTCGATGATACTGACCAATCTCGTATTTCTCTTTGTCCTTCGCAGGTCCAATGTGTCCATCTTGTTGAACTTTGATATGCTCTTGTTCTTTCTGCCTGCCGCGGACCTGGGCGATTTGGAAGTCCAGAAGATATAAGCTAAAAGACATGACTTTTCGTACGCGCTGGTGTAAACCTTTGACATCATCCGCGCCCCATCGGCCGCGTGAAAAGTCGAGGGGTAGAAATGCGAGAGCTGGTTGTCCGGCTTTAAAGACCGCAATCAATCCTGCTCGGCCGGCTTGGAGCTCAGCAAGTGGAATTGTTTCCTCAGCAAACCGCTTTTTCGTCGCAGAAAAAGCCGTGTTGGACATGCGCACTAGTTTCTCAATTTGACCGAGAACTGTGTAAGATGTCGACTGGGGAAAGAATAGCAGACTGCATGCTAAACCAAGGCCGATCCCAATGGCACCAGGCTTGACAAGAATAGCTGCGATATCGCCTTGAAATTCTGGAACTGTCGGCCCAAAGAGGATAAAAATGTCCATCACAATCGTCCCAAAGATCTGCATCAGCACAAGCTTTGGATTCGCGCATCTCAATCGAGCCAGCACATAAATCAACAAACATCCCATGCTGAAAAACACAGCTGTGACACGCGCATCAAGCATGAAGCCCTCATGGATCAATATCTGCGCTTCCAAAGCCGGCGGCCGTCCTGTCGTGTTCGCAATCTCTACAACTTGCTGTTGTAACGCTTGAATCTGAGCCTGCGTCTCTGCGTCAGACCGTGTAGCTAGTGCAGCTTTCATCGTCAATAGACCCCAGCACCAAGCTAAACACATGCCAAGCAGTAGCGAAAATGCGGCGAGGAGATAAATGAACAAAATACTGGCTGGCGGGACGGCAAAGAGAATGATTGCACCGAGAAATGTCGCTTGGCCGATCTCGACGAGACTGGGGTGAATGAAAATGAGGAGCATCATAACCCATATCGCGATCCAGCATCGGAGAAATACTTTCATGTCGTGCGCGTTGAAGTGATCCAGCCATGCTGGCAGTTTTCGCTTCGGTGGTAGTTGAGCAGTTTCATTTTGGTGAGCTGAAGCTTCATCGTTGGCAGTCATTGTTCATCAAGTCAATTGAAGGAATTGAGCTCTGGGTGAGGGGCTCTTTGAATGATGACAGGCCTATTTTCAGCCGCTGAGTCCGAGTTGGTGCTTCGTCTGAGTAAGCCTGGATTGACTATGACGTTTGCGTTGAAAGTGTGGAATTTTATTGGTGAGACTAGTCTGAATGTCGTTGGAAGCCATTGGAGCATGATCCACCACGTACGTCCTTTGAAGCATGGTTTTTTGCCTTGTCAGCTGAAAGCAAGTACCAATTTCGTGTTTTTTTTTTTTTTTTCCTTATTCGATTAAATCCATGACGGTGAGCATCAATGCAAGGCATTGGAAGATGTGCCGAGGCTCGGTGTAAAGTGGATTATGAAGATCGGGAAGGGGTCCATCTTTTCAGCTGTGGAGTTTGAAGATCATTAGACACTGCCGCAGCCGAGGCGACAAATCAGAAAGATCACGAACTTGGGGAACCAAGAAATGGAGTTGGGTACTGCGCACCGCATTTCTGATTCAGTGGGTCTACTGAAGGCGAGGCTTCACTATAAGGGTTAATCTCTTTAATGTACGCGCGATCTAACTAATACTATACTTAAACCCTTGCACATTTAACAAGAACCTTATTCGACTGGCCTCAAGTACAGCCCAAGCGACTTCAGGTCTTAATGCCCAACGAACTTTACTCAGCTAATTCCTCTCATCCTACTGCTGCATATTTCCTACCAATAAGATGTATTTTTTCCCCAGTTTCTCTTTATTTTTAATAGCTAAGATAGCCTTATAGATAAACAAACAGGCAATATCAAGCTCCTCATCTTCCCCCGCCATCATCTAACAAGAACTAGCCATATTATTACTATATCGTCCTATCGACAACAGCGCCATCTACACATAATTCTTAGTCTCCTATTCTCACACCAAAATTATACTATAGCTGTTAGATACGATCCCATATACCCCTTCTAGTACGGTATAATACTAACAATTTCTACCGGAGAGGTAACGACGCTCTCGCCGGACGGCAGGAACGAGATATCCCCAGTCATCAATTTAAGCCTCAGATAACCAATAGAATCATAAATATCCAAGGAGAATATATATCTATCTACAATAAAACTACAAAGCACGAGCTTTTGTTAGAGCAGAATATTCAGGAGTGCAAAGCATTTAAAATACCGAAGGGTTATACTGTCTATATCCGAACAGCAACTGTTGTCTATTGGGACGTATAGGAAGAGAAGCAACGTTTTATGCTAAACATATCGTTCCCCAATATATATATCTACATATACCTCAGCGTTGCTGCCTTTAGGGTAACAAGCTGGTCGGCCCTTGTTTGCTCGTCCTTGTGCAGCTGCTGTCCGAATTTTTATATTAATAGTCAATGACGGCTGTTTGGAGGAGGGTCAAAGGTAGAGGATGAATAATTTTAATCGAAGCAAGATGGAACATATTGATTACTTCATAAAAACTGCGCTCAGGGTACAAAATTATGTCTCTTAGTATACTAGCAAGGTTATAGACTGCTGACCTCGTTAAAAGCATCGGCACTTGATTACTAGGAGGATACTTGGAAGGTTTTAACTGGCTGCAGTTATGTCTTCAACCTGAGAAGTCATCTTCGATATATAGCTAAATTCACTATACAAATATAAGCTAACCATCATTTTATTCAGCTTGCAAAGGCGTAAGAGAGACTTGGAATCATCCTGCACAATCAGCAGAAACCACTCAGGCCTCGTTAATATTAACCAAGATCCTCCTTGTGGATCTTGTCTTGATATAGGTCAGATCCGGCGCCCACCTTGCTTTCCCGATATGGGTCGTCATGAGCCAGGTGCCGTTAACCTCTAGGTTGAAGCCTGTGCCGGTGTCAATAAAGTGGCTTTGAAAGTCAGACTGGGCTGAGACGGCGTGGACCTCAACCATGTTGGTGCCCGTATTTCTGGTCTTGATGTAGAATAGGTCGGCAAATTGACCGACTTTGATTTGTGGAGCCAGACACCAAGTACCGTTGTCCTCGACGTCGAATCCGGTACCAACCTGCTTGGTGATGCTCTGATATTGAGATTCCTTGCTGGCGACGTTGTACTCAACCTTGCCAGTACCCGTGTTACGTGTCTTGATGTACACAAGATCTCCCTTGGCTGACATCGTCCAGACGCCATTGTCATCGTTATTAAAGACAGTGCCCGTCTGGAGCACGAACCGCTGGTATCGGGACGCAGCATCGGCGACACGCACCTCGACCTTACCGGTACCCGTGTTTCGCGTCTTGATGTAGATGAGGTCGGCCTTGCCGTCGCCTGTGTAGTCCTGCATCAGCCAGGTGCCATTGTCCTCTATGTCGAATACGGTGCCTGTCTGGATGATGAACTTCTGGAAGCCTGACTCCCTGCTGACAGCGTGCACTTCGATTTTGCTGGTGCCCGTGTTGCGCGTCTTGATTTGAACGAGGTCCTGCGTGCCATTGCCGTCGACGTCGGCGAACGTCCACACACCATTATCTTCGGCTTTAAAAGCAGTGCCAGTGGCGACAATTCTCTTCTGGAAGGGCATGATGAGGATATTGATTATGTGAATATAAAGATTGGTGCAATTGTGATCTCTGGTACTATGTCCTTGTTTGTAGATATCAAGTTCTTGGTAGTGACATGTCTTTCTTTATATACCTGTTTACTGCTGAAGGTAAATCCAGACCCTGGAACTCTATCATAAAGTCTTCTCCTTGCAAAGCTTTAGTTCTTCAGCTTCGCTGAGTCCGACACAAGAATGCATCTAGACATCGTTCTCAGCTCGCCACAAACAATATCATATTCCCGTCACTTAGACTATTGAGACTCAGAACGTCCGGCCAGGCCAATCATTTTGTCTTCAGCTAGACATTGTCAGCCACAAAAGTATGTTGTCAGAATCGGGCTTTCCAGCCCACCTTGCGATTCGCTCCCTGGAACCAGGGTATTAACTCTCAGGCAGCCATGCGCACTCTGTGTCTCAAAAACCAACTGCCGACTCTCACACACTCTCTACGCCGCAGGTTCATCTCCCCGCCACATTCACGCATTGAACCGCTACTTGCTGATGTCAGCTAGCCGCAGCGAACCATGCGACATGGGGAAGCGATTCCAACCCGGGAGCTATTAAGCCACAGCGCAGAAGCGGGCATTTCAGCTTGGTATACACTTGTCTCTGTTGGCTGCTCTTTCCCCAGGACGTAAGCCTAGGTGAAAAAGATTCTCCGGCCATATGCGGCCTACAGGCCGTACTGGCCGAATACTCGTGGCATAGAGTACTTCTCAATTCAAGATCATTCGTCAAAGTTTCAAGGCATTCTCAACTAGGCTATTGAGGCATTTTCCCCTTTAGTGATGATGCTCTTATAGTTTTGAGAGATTCTTATGGATACTGGGACCCAATGAAATTATGATTGACGTTACGGAATTATTGTTAATACTGGAGCTCGTCCGCTGATATGACGGCAATCGGATGACCACCACCAAAACCGCTATCACACCTCTAGAGTGTTTTTTTTTTTAATTGATTGTGTCTAAGGTGCCTATTTAAGTTAGTAAGCCTGAAAATCTGAACTGAAGCTTGATCAGAAAGGAAGCGCGCTGAGGAAAATCTCTCATTGGTGACCAACCATCTCAGCATTGAATCTTACTCCAACGTGGTCTAGTGAATCTTACTGAACGTTGGTCTAGAATCTAGATCTAAGGCGGGGCCATTACTGTTCCACCAGTCGGTCAGCGGATTGGAAAAAACATTGCGCCAACAGTGTGCAGAGGAATGTTACATCGTACCAGATGAGAGGAACAGAAATAATAATAGAAGTCATTCGCAGTCTATCGTGGGGACGAAAAACTTGATAAGATGGCATACAGATTAGACCGCTTTGTTCTATAAAGATTGAGGGTAGCTCCTCAGAAAGAAAATAAGATTGTATACCCCACTACTTTAATCAGACCTCTCAATCACTTCCAGAAAATGAAGTTTACTCTGAGTTTATTAGCGCTTGTGGCCTCTGTCAATGCTTGGACAATGCAGTTCGACTGTCCGAGAGGCTCTGGATTCGAAGGATCCTATTCTGGTTCCAAGAACAAGGGCTGCACGGAGATCCTGGCATGTGTCAAGGGCGATCATGTAAGTACACGGTCATTCAAGTACCAGTTTCTGACTATTGATGAAATAGATGGTTTGGGGCAACACAAAGAAGTCCAACTGCGTTTTGAGGCTCTATACTGCTTCGCCCTGTGCTGTTGAGCAGGAGATTGGACATTCCAAGGAGAATTGGCATCATAAATTCGGCAGGGCTGTTTTTGCCTGGGGAGTTACGAATTGCTAGTGGAAAGCATCGATGGCATTCCAAGATCAACGCATGCATTCACTTTACAGAGATGCTTACTGGGCTCTTTCTCTGTCACTAGTTGTATTTAAATGGGTTCTCAAGAATATGACTTCTTATAAACTCTTGTCCAGATAAACTATAGAAGCTATATACACGGGATGATCTCCGAGTCGCCGTTGTTCCCAATGACAAGATGCGGCTGCTGCTTCCAACGAGAATTGACCTTAAATTGGACCAGAATATTAGGTGGTGCACTGGGAGTAGAAATCGTTCAGCGCCTTGCATGTTCCAGTAGCGCAGCACTTGGCACCCGTCCAGCCGCTTCCACCGCACTGGGCCCAGAGAGAGGCGCACTGCATCGAGTCAGTACATCCGAGCATCCCTAGAAAGCATTGTAGGGAACAGCCATGTAGATAGAACTTACCTGACCAGAAGGCTGAGTGGATTGAGGAGGCTCTTGTGTGGACGATGGCTTGGTAGAAGTCTGGAGCGTGGTGGTAGTGGGAGGGTTGCCGCCACCATCACCGCCACCGGCACCGTTGCAAGAGAACTAGTCACAGTTAGAGGAGGCATATCTGGAGTTGCTTCATGTTTGACCTACCACTGCAGGACCAGGAATGGTGTAGCTGTTGAAGTTTGAGTAGATCTAAAAGACAACTCGTTAATGTATCTCCCTTTACTACTGGCAAAGTATTATCTTACGTTGGCCGTGTATCCAGGGTCAGTATCCTTGAAAGCGCCAGGGATCTTGACCTGGTTACTGGGAACAGTGCTGCCTCCGCCAGAGACGCTAATCTGGGCGCAGCTGATGTAGAACTAAGATTCATAATGTCAGCTTCGGCGGCAAATCAAACATTGTTAGCTTACCTGAGGAATACCAGCTGGCCAAGGGTTGTGGATGCCTAGACTCTGGATGCGCAGAAGGTATTCACCGTTGGCAATGCAAGTGGGAAGGTTGAAGGTGTAGCTGACTAAGAGGTGATCAGATCGATAACGATTGACGGTGGAGGCTAACTTACGGTACATAGGCCAGGTCGATGTGCTGCCGCTGAATGTCGGGCCTTTACTTCGTTAGTTCACTATTCATCCAACCAAGTAGTAACAGCATACCCCAGTCCTTGATCTTAAACCATCCACCACTACCATCGTAGGACGAAGCAGAGCTCGGTGCCTTGGACATGTAAACAGAGATGGGCCCCTGGTGATAGACCGCAGTGTCGAGGGTGAAGGTGATCGAGTCGCCAGCCTTGACTCCAACGGTCTGAGTGTTGGTTCCCGAGGCGCCGACATTGCATCGTAGGTCGTTGGAGTCCAGGTCTGTATCATATCATCATCAGTATGCTACCCCGTATATGTTTTCAATGGGAATGGTCATACCGGTGACGGGAGAGTTGTAGTTCGAGTTTTGTCGAATGTACTGGAACACTGGGTACTTGGTCGAACCGACACTAAGCTGCTGGAAGATGTAATGCGCAGAGGCACTCTGTGCCAAAGCCAAGACGGCCGCAAAGGGAGTAGAGACCTTCATAATTATCTCTCGAACTGATGGCTTAACGACTGTTTTACGGTTGCCAAAGGAGAGGGAAGAAAGACAAGATCTTGATTGCACGACTGGAAGGGAGGTATAAAAGCATGTCGTGGATGAAACGGCACCGACTTCTCAATATCGCTTCTGTTATAGCAGTTTGTTCACTGTCCAATGAGAGTGAGAAGATGTGATCCATTATAGATTAATTCGTCTCGATACGTCAAGTTACGGTTGTTGAGGTCCGAAAGCCTAAAAAGGGAAATCTTTCTAGCGAATCTGCATGTCTGTAGCAGACCAGGGTCCGGAAATGAATGGACTGGGTAACATCATTGTTTCGTTTGGTAATAGTATACAGTGGTTTCTGTCAGATGATTGCTGTTTCTTGTTAACATAGGCCTTCCTCATCGTATAGCCGAAACTCGATTTGCTGGGCAATGCTCGTTTCGGAATGTCATCCTCCGCGCTCGGATCCGGGAACATGGGCAGCGACCAACGGGACACTTATCCGGACTTTAGGCATCTTAAGCTTGGACAATATCAGGCTTTAATAGTATCCCAAGAATATTAAAGTGTTATCTTTAATTATCATTATATATTAAGTAATATTATA